>CM037035.1:27385624-27460025 GCA_020882235.1 Schizaphis graminum
GGATTCGTAACTAATAGTCGAACACATTATTTAACATTTTTAAAGTGTATACTTATTTTTCTTTTTTTTTAACATATACTATAAGATATCTGTAATATTGTAATTGTCAATTTGTTTGTAACACATAAAATTCAATTAATATGTGCAACACCAATTCAACTATTAATTAATTAATTTTGTACATTTTTTGTTTGTGTACATTTAACATAATGTCTGTCATCTAAACACCATGGAATTGTTTGTACTTTGTTTTTTTTTTACATACACTGTGCATTGATTTATCTGTACAATACAAGGTGTTATTGGTTTCAATTTATTCAGAATGTACAAGTATATATTATAACAATATTTCTTATTTTTATTTGACTACCTATTGTATGCAAAGCTTTTACTTACTATAATGTATAACAATATTTGTATTTATTTTTTTTATCACAATAATTGTTCATTAACATTGTTGTGTTGGACTTAAGCGTTATAAACATAATATGTTATAAGTATATTATACATGTAAAATTCATACTCTCCTCTGTACACAAATTATATAAGAAACATAAAATAATTAGATAATTTATTATTTAAATTAATTATATTCCTAATGTTTTATATAATATCTACCTAATTATTAATTATGTTTCTAATGTTTAAAAAAATAACTACCTAATAAAATACATGTAATTGAATGTATTATTTAATTTTTTTAACACAATAAATTGCAAATTTAGTCATGTATTTTGTTTGTGTATTATATTTGATAATAATATTATATAATATTAATGAGTGTGTTGGCAGATGTTAGTATTTAATATTTAATTTTTATATACACATTAGGTGTATACTATTATGGTCACAATCAGATTGTCTACATAAGTGGCTTTATTACACGTAAACTGATTTATACCAGTGATCATTGATAACTAGACATTAAAAAGTCAATATTATTATAGATTTTAAAAATTTTTACTTAGCACAATTTTTTATTTTAAATACAATAAATGCATTGTTAAGATTTTCTTCCATATGTAAAGTTTGTATTAATGTGAATTACTCATTAATTAGTAATTAATTGGTATACCGTTGTCAGAGTGCAGGTATTGTACACTCAATAGTCAATACATATACAATATACATACAATATTTCACCCATGCGCTAACATTGTCTGCGATCCGACGCAGTCGGATCGCCTACCTGGTAGGTATAGTTGCATATAAATTTATTATAACAAGAGATTGCTGATTATTCAATGCTCAAACGACAACATTCGACCTTAACATTTTTTCCTACTTTCGACGCCAGGAGGTTAGACAATCCGCCGTAGGCGGATTCCCCAGCCAAGTATCGATTTACACCGGTCGAGGGCTGATAGCTAGACACTTAAAAGTCTACGTCTCAATCTCAACTTTCAAAAACTTTTCACATTTGAAAGGAGACCGCCAAACAATCGACGCCACGAACGTCTTATCAATTCTCGACAACACCCACCTTATCATCATCATCCCGATAGAATATTTGCAGTACTACCAATCAGTGGCACCAACACCACGGACTTATTACCGCCAAATCTTCATTTTTTGAAAACTTACCACTTTCAAGCTCTTCCATCCGTCCTAGGGTATTCACTTACACCGAGTTTCACCCAAAGCGAGTTTCACGGGACGCTAGTCTTATATTATAAAACGTGAAGGAGTTCGTCTCTAGGCCTCCAGGTGCGACGCAGCAAATTGCAGAGAGCCAATCGTAAATTAGATTTTTTCCCGACCCGTTATCACCGTTTTACGTTATCGCGCTATCGGCTATCTCGAAGTCGACGTTTAGTTAATACTGTATATATCGGTTTTCGAAAACTTTTCGACGTTTTAACCCCTTTTTTGTAATTTTTTTGTCGTTTTACGCCCCCGACATCGTGTTTTTCGAGTACTCCGTGTTTTTTTACGCCCGGTAGAGTGCCCGTTTTCTACGTGTTTGTTTCGCTGCGTTCTCAGTCGCGTTAACCGAGACGGCCGCCGACCGACGTTCTCGCAGATTTAATTTCGACTTTTTCAGTTTTCGTCGTTCTTTTCACGCTTTTCTTCGATATTATGGTATGGTTTTTCGCGTACCCCGCGTCCTTTAAACGCCGTACTTTTACCACGTTTGTACGTGATATCTGTTAGTGTGATTGGACGGAACGATTAAAATCGCCAAACGACGTATGAGGTATGTACGTCCTGCCTACTCGGTATTATTTTAATTATTTGAATCAACACTGCAGATTATTTTTTTGGATATCAAACGTCCTGATGGTGTGTATTTCTTTAAATATCAAATGTGTGTGTACTGCATTAGTATCTATTATCATATGTGTTGCAGATGTATGGTCAATGTCGCGGACCATTGACTTTTGTTTGTTCGCACAGTGTTGATTTACTCATATAATACATAATATAGTTAAATTACTGTTTTGGATTCAATAAATTGCATTTTATCATTTTAGTTATATAGTCTTATCCTTTGTAACTCAACCTTAACAGCATTAGACCAATGCTTTACCTCAAGTAGTGCTTTGTTGCACAGAAGAGTTTGTCGACAATGCAGGTTCATTCGTAAAGCACTGTCAGCATGTACTCCAACAGAGTGAATTGAAGCTATACTATGTTTTTGATATAATTAGTTACTTTTACCCAGGTGTTATACATATTAACAGCATAAACACATTTAAAACATATGGAAAATGTTAATAGTTCATAAGTGAGTTGTCGTGTTAGAGTAGTTGATTAACTACGTGTCGTGTGATTCTTACAAGCTGAATAAAAAATAAAGTAATTTACATATTATGATACTTAAATTATTGTTGTTCAACTCTACATATTATTTAGTATTATGTAATTAAGTAATTTTATGCTACACATAAACGCATGCATAAATTATAATAGTACTACATGTTTTTGCATACATCTAAAGCAGTGGTTTTCAAACTTTTATTATACATGGCACACTGTACACTTCAAAAAATTTTCACGGTACACTGACCTTTTTTTTATACCTATGAACAAAATTGTTTTGAATTAATTATTAATATATATAAATTTAATAAGATATGTTAGGTTGATGGACTGACAAATCTTTTTAATTCTTGGACGAATAGTTGACACATGCCCTCATTTTCTTATATCACAATTCAATGCAATCGGTAATTTATAGAAAAACTGCGGCACACTGGTGTGCCGCTGCACCCAGTTTGAAAACCACTGATCTAAAGTATGAAACAATTGGTAAGTTCAAAAGAATTAATTAACAACCTAAGTATTTTAAATTATTTTATTTAATTTAATAGCCATCGTGTAAGTTTCAGACAAAAGGTAATTAAATAGTTTTATAAATATTTTAAATTATACAATTGAGTATATTTCCAATCTATACAATATTTAGCTTATTAAAATACATTTCATAAATTTTACTTTTATTGTATAATTGTTTTCTACCTAATAAAACAAAAACAGATAATTATTGATGTGTAGGTATTATACCTAAACGTTTTATTTTTTGAATCAAGAACACAATATATAAATTTAAAACGTTAAAATTGTATTAAGAATGTTGTTATTATACCTTATTCAAACCATTTACAATGTTCAACGACATTTAACAGAATTATTCATTTGCATATTTAATTATAATATAAATAGTTTATAAATTATTTTAATAGTAATTAATTACAAAAAAAAAGTTTGAGTTTGACTTTACTTTAAAGGTTTAACTTTTAAAAGTATTATTTTGATCATTGATTCATGATTTTATACGATTTAAAACAGTCAATTTGAGGTTTTCATTTTTTTTTTTTTTTTTTTTTTTTTTTAACGTTTATTTTAATATACACAATCTGTAAATGTTGTTTTACAATAAGTGCATGTGATGGAGGTAATATGGCTTTTGAGAGGCTGGAAATAAGAAACCGCCCATTGGAGGCACTTAAGGTTAGGATTTTAGGCTAGGATTTTAGTTTGCTAGTGGGAGAGGGTGTGATTACAAAATTAGGGGAGATAGAGGTATAAACAATTTTAGATTAGTAGGTCACGACACCAGGTACGTTTTAGACGCCTTCTGGGGTCACCAGGTATAGTGTTGGTAGATAGTTCGGAGATCAGGGGATTACGATGGCTGTGGAACTTGGAGTGTGTGCGTTTGTAGAAAGTTTTTGCGACGTTTTGGACTGTTGGAATAGCTAGATCTTTATGTAGAGTGTCGTTAGATACATAGTAGGGAGCTTTGGTTATTTGACGGAGACATTTAGATTGGAAGATTTGAATTTTGTTTAAGTTGGACTTTTTGGCTGCACCCCAGAGTTGGATACCGTATGTCCAGATTGGTTTGAGTAGGAGTTTGTATAATAGTAGCTTGTTTTTTAAGTTGACATGTTGTGATGTGAGGAGATAACGTAATTGTCGAGAGCGATTATTTAAGGCAAGTCTTTTTTTGTGGGTGTGAGTTGCCCAAGTTAACCTGCGGTCTAAATGTAGACCTAGGTAACGAACATTTTGGGCGGTTGGGAGAGGTACATTGTTGAGGACGATGGGCGGGCAGACTATTTGCCTTAGTGTGAACGTACAATGGATGGATTTTGTTTCGTTGATTTTTATTCCCCAGTCTTTATACCAGGTTGATAAGAGATTGAGATGATTTTGTACGAGGTTTGAGGCTATTTCGGGGTCGGAATGGATCGCTAGAAGCGCCTTGTCGTCGGCAAAGTCACCTGTTGTAGTGTTGGGGGTGGTAGGTTGATCTGAGGTGAATAAATTGAAGAGTAGAGGTGCTGTTACGGAACCTTGAGGTACCCCTGCGTGGATTGGTGATACTTCGGATAAGGAGAAGCCAGATCGAACGGAAAAATGTCTGTTTTCTAAATAGGATTTAAATAATAGAAAATAGTAAGGTGGAAGAATAGATTTGAGTTTGAAGAGTAGGCCTTCATGCCATACTCTGTCGAATGCCTGTGATACGTCGAGGAAGGCAGCTGTGCAAATAAGCTTTTTCTCAAGAGTGTACGATATTTTATCCACAAGATGATGGACTTGGTGTATTGTAGAGTGGTTATGACGAAATCCAAATTGGGTATTAGGTATACTGGCTTCAATGATAGGAAGGATACGTTTTAGGATAATTCGTTCAAAAATTTTAGAAAATAGTGGAAGAAGACTAATGGGCCTGTATGATTCGGGAGAGTCGGGAGGTTTTCCAGGTTTGGGGATCATAAAGATGATTGAGAATTTCCAAAGAACAGGGAAGTATGACAGTCTAAGTATAGAGTTGAAAATGTGTGTTAAGAGAAGTAAGGTTTTTTTGGGGAGTTGTGTAGCTACCTCAGCTGTGATTAGGTCATAGCCTGGGCTTTTGTGACGAGGGGAATTTTTTATCGCATATTCAACGTCGCTAGGTCGAATATGTTTAGGTGGGAGAGTCATGGGAAGAGGGTGAGAGAGAGAATGGTTCACTTTTTCGATTTGAGAAGGAGTGAGAATATTGTTGTGGGGTTGGAAGGTCGAGTAGAGATGATGTCGAAATATATTGGCTTTATCTAGGTCAGTGACAGCCCATGTACCATCGGATTTTTTTAGTGGAGGAACAGATTGTTTTGTTCGAAGGATTTTCCTTGTTGTTTGCCAAAGTGAGTTGTCAGTAGACGAGAGGGAGACGAGACGTTTGGTGAAATTATCTGATCTAATAGAGGCTAGGAGTCTTTTAAGTTTATTTGTTAAATTGTTAAGTTTGCGTTTGTCCGAGGGATATTTGGTTCTTTGCCAAGTTGCACGCGCTCTCCGTTTGTCTGAGATTAGTATTCTTATATGTAGGGGAAGATTTATGGAGGTGTTTGTACTTGGCATTGGGGAGGAGGAGGACCAAGCAGCTTCTTGTATAGACTTGGTTAGGAGGTGTACGGCTTCATCGATATCGTTTGGAGATTTTAAGCTGATTTTGAGGTTACATCGATTATCAAGGGATGATTTGAATTTTGCCCAGTCCATTTGGCCTAGGATGAGGCTTGGTTGTTTTGGTTTAGCAAGAGGGGCAGAGTCAATTGTTAGAAGGATGGCTGAATGGTCAGAATAGAGGTCGTTGAGATTAGTTGTTAGGCTGTGGAAACTGTTGGGAATTTTAGATATAAATATGTCCAAAATGTCTGTCCTTTTTCTGGGTGAAGTGGGCCAGTATGTCGGGGATGGGGGAGAGTGTACTTTGTAGTTACGATTTTGTGTTGTGAGTACTAGTAGGTTACCACGGGGATTGTTTACGCGACAGCCCCATTGTATATTTTTAGCATTTAGATCACCTCCTATTATAAATTTATGACCAAGAGTAAGGAAGAAGTCGTTGAATTGGTTTAAAGTTATTGTGTGGCGTGGTGGACTATATACTGCAAATATATTTAGAGGGGTGTTGTTAAGTGTTATTTGTATGCCACTGGCTTGAATGTGGTCCGTTTGGAATTGCGGGAGAGGATAGAATAGTAGGGAAGATTTTACTATGATGGCGGCTCCCGCGTGTGCGGTGCCATCAGGGTGGTTGGTTTTGAAGACTTGGAACCCAGGAAGGTAAAAGTGTGTTGCATTGGTGAAGTGAGTTTCTGATATGAGTGCGATGTCGATTCTGTTATTTTGTAGTAAGGCTAAGAGTTCGTCTTTGTGTTTTGCTAGACCATTAGCGTTCCAATTTAGGATGAGGAGAGAGTGAGATGTAGCGTTATTATTTGACATTTTTGGTGTTAATGAGATTTGAGAGGACGGTGGTGAGGAGAGAGATAAGAGGGTTTATTATAGATTTGAACTCGTCAAGGAATTTTAGAAGTGAGGATTCATTGTTGTTTGTGGAGGTATTAGAGTTTGCGGACTGGTGACCCTCAGTTACATTAGCATACGTACGTGACCTGGGTGTGTTTTCGGAGCCTGGTTGTTGCTGTTGATACTCAGGATTGGTGTTGAAGTTGAGGTTGAGATTATGAGGCGGTGGCTGCTGGGCTTTCTTGCTTGAGGTGTTGTTGTTGTGTTTCCGGGAAATTGTTTGATATATTGTACATCCCTTGTAGTTGGCTGGATGCGCACCTTGACAGAGGCCGCATTTTGCTGGTAAATCTGGAGATTTTGTGCACGATGATGAAAGGTGGTTTTCTCCACATTTGACACATATGGGTGGGTAAGCGCAGTATGAGCGTGTGTGTCCATAGCTTTGACAGTTTTGGCATTGTGGTATCTGACGTTTTTTATGGGGCTCTTCTATTTTTACTTTTGTATGCAAAATAGAAGTAATAGAGAAGATATCGGTAACGTTTTCTCCATTAGGGTCTATGTCAATAAAGAACATGGGCAACGAAGTTTTGGTTTGGTGGTGTTTAACATTGGTGACATTTCTCACCGAGAAACCTATTTCTTCTAGAGCTGATGTTATATCAGATTCTGGAGTTGATGGATGTAGGTTCCTTATGACTGCTCTTAGAGGTTTGTCGGATTGGAGCTGGTATGTGTGGTACTGTGCATTGATTTCTTTCAATAAGTGAATGATTTTTCTGTAATTGTCTGGGGTATCAGTTTGGACTTTTAGATGAGTTGATGTCGATTTACACGAGAAGGTGTTTGGACCGATAGTGTGTTTAAATTGGTTTAGTAACCCCATGTAGTTAAGTACCCCTTTAATGAAAATGGGTGGAGGCAAAATTGTTTTCGGTGTATTGTTAGTGGTATTCAATTGCTCCTCGTTTTGATTATCAGATATGATGTCGAGGTTTTCGATAGTAGACTCGTCTACAGATAGAACGCTATACCTGTTTGGCGTGACGAACGATTTAGCTTTCTTAATGGCGGCTGTATAGGATGGAGATTGCGGTGGAGTGGACGATGTCGATAAGTTACGTTTATTTTTATTTTTGTTTTTGTCATCATTATTTTTACTAATTATTTGGTTATTGACAATTTTAATCGGGGATACGGTTCTGGAGGTCATATCGCCAATGTTATCGGAGTCCAAAGGTCACCGCGCTCGGCGGTGCCTGTGGCCGGTTTGTGTTTGACAAAGTATGTTTCGCAGTAGTGGGATGTATTGTATTTAGATTAATTTATAAATAATTAAAATATTTGACGATGTTACTTGATTTGGAGAAGTATTTATCTCGTGAGTTGATCAGCTAACAGTTTGTATCAAGAGTGTCAGGTATTTCGTTGAATGAGATGAAAAATAGAATTTTCTGTTCAGTAGAAGTCTCAGAGCTGGACATATTCCGGGAGCGACGTATAAATGCGTGCGCACTATCGGACTGCCTGCGCGTGACTAGGTTTTCATTTATATGATATATTTTATGCAATATCAAACATTTGGTAAGTTCAAAAGTATTAATTAGCAACCATAAGTATTTTAAATTATTTTAATTTAATTTTATAGCTATCATGTAAGTTTCAGACGAAAGGTAATTAAATAGTTCTATAGTCTGATTGTAAATATTTTAAATTATACAATTGAGTAAAGTTACAATCTATAAAATAATTTATCTTTAGTTAAATTTAATGAATTTTTCTATTATTGTATAATTCTTATCTACCTAATAAATCAAAAACTGATAATTAAATATTGATGTGTTTATATAAAAATTTTATTTTTGAATCGAGAACACAATAAATTTCAAACATTAATGTTTTGTTAAGACTGTTGTTATCATGTCTTTTGTAAGTATTATTCATTTATTATATGCATATTTAATTAGAATATAAACAATTTATAAATTTATTATATTAATAGTAATAGGTACATGACAAAAAAAAATGTTTTACTATACTTTAATGGCTTTTAAAAATATTATATTGATCATTAATTCATTTTTTTATACAATTTAAAACATTGAATACCTACCTCAATTATATTTTTTTATTTACATAATATCTAACACGATACATGTATTTATAATAAAAATATGTATAAAAAAAATACAATGAAAAATAATAAATATAAATAATATAACTATACAAATATAAATGGTAATTATACCTATAGCAATATTTTAAATTGCATTTTTTTTTTATTTATAAATAAACACTTCGACCACATAGGTCATTGGCCTAGAAAAGAACAAAAGTAGTTATATAAATTTCATTTGTAACATGCATTTTGTATATAATATGGAATTATAGTGATCAGGTTCCTATAAGAATTGTGGTACATTAAATTAGTGTATACGCTATAGTATGATAAATATATTAAATATGTCATCACACACAAGACACAACCAAGGTGTTGTGTATTGCTATATATTGCATATTATGTACAATTAACATTTTGCCATTCGACTTTGTTATTATGTTTATGCATACAATATGCAGTAGGTAATATGCTACAATAGTAGTAATCAGTCACAATGACATCAAATTAGAATAAAAATGTTTGATAAATAATATTAATAATAACAATAAATAAGTTTGAATTTGACTTTAATGTATTGCCTAAAGTATTTATATTAATAATGTAGATTATTTAAGTATAGTTTTAGAGGATTTAAATTTCTGAATAAATTTGGTTAATCCAAAAATTATATTGTTATATTATTAAATTAATATTACAAATGAATGTAATGCACGTAACAAATTACAATATGTCAAAAGATATTGTTCGCAAATGCATGTAAAAGACAATTAATAAAAATATCCAACTCTCATTACATACGAAATATATTAATTACACAAGAAAAACAGTGCTTAACGCAAAATTCGTTGCGGATCGGAAACGGTTTAAATGCTCGAGATTTGACAGAATTAAACAACTCAAACTGTAGGCGTTAGGTCCCCATGATTAAAATAGGCAGGTATAGCAAGATCGAGTCCCGCCCAGGCGGAATTAGCGGCTGCGCATGCCGTAACATGGCCGCCCGGATTTTTTGCATTTTTTTTCTCGATTTTTTCAGAAATATTTTGTTTTATATTTATTATGAATAATGTATATAATAAATACACGATTAAATTTACTTCCGTATTTACAGTTTCTTTTTCTGTAAATTAATAGAATAAATTACAAATTGTAACTCCCGTGTTACGAATGTTGTTAATATTGTATATTCAATACATAATATACAATTCAATACAATTTCAACTATCCGCCCACATTGTCCGCGATTTGACGCTATCGGATTGCTTACTTGATTACTTAAGTTGTGTATCATAATTGATTTTCCCCGTTGATTGCTGACTACTAAAATTCAACACGCGATTTACCTCTGACTTTTTTACGAGCATATCAACACCCGACTATCGACTTCCGAGGGAACATGACAAAATATATAAAATATATTTGTACATAACATATTTCGAAATGAGAATTAATGAAAAGTTTTTATTATTTCACCAATTCCGCCCACAAAGTCCGCGATCCGACGAAGTCGGATTGCCTACCTGGTAGGTTTATTTGCATATAAACTGATTTTTACCATAGATAACTGATAATTTATCAGTTCCAGTGGGTGTCAGTAGGATTTTTTTGAAAACGACTAAGGTAATTGACAGCAAAACAAAGGTCTGGTCGTGACACCATTGTCACATAACTGAGACATCCTACAAGTTCACGGTATGGGTGTACTGTTTTCTTCTCTATAACGTCTTCAAGTCTTAAACAGGGTTCCATGGGTGTTTTAGAGGGCTTACAGTTTTCCATACCAAATCTTTGTAGTATGCTGTTGAGGTAGCTTGTTTGATTGATACTCATGGTTCGTCCATTAAGATCCCTTTTAATGTTAAGGCCTAAGAAGCGTTCACATTGACCATAGTCTTCCACATCAAACGTCATGCATAGTTTTTTCTTTATGCATTCGATGGATTCTAGGTCAGTACCTATAATTAGGTATACTATACTATAAACAAATTATCATCAGTATTCTTGTATACACAATTGTCAGATTTAAGATGTTTAAACCCATTTTTGATTAATATTTGTTCACAGCTGTGGTTCCATACACGAGCTGCCTGCTTTAGTCCGTATATGGATTTGTGTAGCTTGCATACCAAATTTGAATTTGTTTTGTAACCCTCGGGTTGGCACATATATACCTCTTCTTCAAGGACTCCATTGAGGAAGGCTGTGTGTACATCCATTTGATGTATATGCATTTTTCTGTTATTTGCCATGGCTAAGAGTGAACGAATAGTGGTGATGTTAGTCACTGGTGAGTAGGTTTCATAGTAATCGACGCCATATGTTTGTGCATATCCTTTTGCTACCAATCGTGCCTTGTAACGATATATCTTTCCGTTCCCATCCTTTTTGATTTTATATGTCCATTTACACCCTATTGCTTTCTTTCCTTCTGGCAATTCAACGAGTGACCATGTTTGATTTTTATTTAATGATTTTATTTCTTCATTCATTGCTTATTCCCATTCAGTAGACTCATTTCCATTGATCGCTTCTTCATATGAAAATGGTTCACAAGTATTTTCTATTTTCAAGGCGTGGGCTGTATAGTAGTCTTTAGTCCATGTAGGTGGTCGTTTTTCTCTCTTTGGACGTTCAATAAATGTTTTGTTCAAATCAGTATCAGAATCATGGCAATTTTCTTCTTCTGTGCTGGTCCCTATTGTATGTTGATTGTTGTCAGCTGATTTGATTTTTCTTTCTTCGGGGGCTTAGTCGTTTTCTATTTAGACTTGTATGGGATCTTTTGTCTTGTTGGTCTCATCAAATTTAATATTTCTGCCATTGACAATTTTTCTGTTCTTAGGATCCCATAACCGATATCCGTGAGTGTTATATCTTATCAGAGTAAATAGTTCGGATTTTTCATCAAATTTATTTCTAGTGTGATTGGGTTTAAGTAAGTAAGCTTTGCATCCAAATACGCGCAAGTTGCTTATATCTGGCTTACAACCGAACCACATTTCGGCTGGAGTAACATTATTTAAAGCAGTTGTATACGACCTGTTCAATAGATATGTAGCTGTCTGTATTGCTTCATTCCACATTTCTTTTGGGAGATTGCTTTCGATAAGTAAAGATCGACCTTTTTCACATATAGTTCTATTCAATCTTTCTGCGTGTCCATTTTGTTGCGGGGTGTAAGGTGTTGTGTATTGAATTTGAATTCCTTTCCCCTCACAGAATTCTCTAAACGCCTTTGATGTGTACTCTGTACTCACCGCCATTGTCACATCTGAGTTTGGACATCCTAGTGATGAAATGGGCTGTAGCGAACGCTTCAAATATCTTTAACTTGTTTAAAGTTTCAGATTTCTCCTTTATCGGGTATACTACAGCAAAGTGTGTGAAGTCATCAATAAAAGACACATAGTAACGCTCACCTGACCAGCTGATAGGAGTGATTGGTCCGCACACATCTGTATGTACCAACTGCATTGGACGTGTTGCTCTTGTGCGTGTGCCGTGAAATGGATTTGCAGATTGTTTTCCCTTTGTGCATACCGAGCATCCAGATGTGGAGTAGTCTCTTCCTATTTTTAATCCATCAACGATTTTTGACAACTTTTTCATGTAATTGTCCGATAAGTGGCCGAGTCGCCTATGCCATAGGGGAATATCATTGATAACGCGCATGTTTGTTCTTGGTGCCGAAAGTGCCGAGTTAGATAGTTGTTGATCAATATCAAACGCTAACTCGTATAAATTACCTTTTCTCGTTCCGGATGCTATTACATTACCTTTGTTTTTGATCGTAACTTTACCCTTGTTTATAATTATCTCCATGCCAGCCTTTTCAATTTTTCCTGCAGACAACAAGTTTCGTCGTAGCTTTGGAACGAATAACACATCTTTGATGATAATTTTGCAGATATTTGAGTTTGAAATGAATGAACAATCAATTTCACCGGTGTGTGTTGCGCACATGTTTTGATTAGATTTTGCTACTCCCATGAAGATGTTATTAGAAAGAGGTCTTGATCGTGATAACAAACTTTTATCATTGATAAGGTGGTCGGTTGACCCGGAATCTAGGAACCAGCTAATCGTTCGTTTTTCTTCTTCCATGACTGTTGAATTGGGATTTGTTCACTGGTTAGTAACGCGACATGGTCACCGTCTTCGTCGTCGTATCCACGTGTGTTGTCAACCCAATTCGCTTGCTGTCTATTATTAAATTTACCTTTTCGATGATTACGATTCTGATCCGCTTTGTATTTTCTACATTGGAACTTCTTATGTCCGGATCTCTTGCAATAAAAACACTTGAGTGTATTGCTACTTGATTCAAACGCGGCCGCGTCTATACATAGGTTTTTCGATGTGATCAATTCAACTTTACATGATTCCCTCTTAGCCGTTTCATCGAGTAAACGCCTTCGCACAAAGTCAACACTTATTTTGTCATCTGACAGCGTTTCAATAGCCGTTACCACGACATTGTATGAGTCTGGTAGCGTTAATAACAACAGACATGCCACCATCTCCTCCTCAATTTTACAACCGGAAACTTTTGTTTTCCTCAAAAGTTCGTCAAAACGAACTAAAAATTGTTCTATGGACTCCTCTCCTTCCACAAATTTTAATGTGAGCATTTTCCTTAAGAGAAATAATTTGTTTGACGTACCTCTGGGTTCAAACGTTGAGCATAGGCGTTCCCAGATTGCTTCGGCTGTAGTTGCGTCTTTGACATACTTCAGATGTGAGTCCGCCACACATTGAACCAATAAGGCTATAGCAGTTGCATCCTTTTCGATGACGTGGCCTTGGCGGTGGAGTCTGTTGGTATTTTCTCCGTCAGACAATGTGCCACGTTGTGCTTTCTTAGTAGTGTCTCAACCCTAAATTTCCAGTTGGAGAAATTTGTACCCGCAAACTGCGTGATACCGAACCGTTCTTCCGTGATTGGGCCCATAACCTATAATAGTTGTAGGTAGGAGAGGTAACACACTTAGCAATAAGTAACGCACTGGTTGACCATACGGAACAGACTGACTATATTTATAAGTGGATGGAAAACACATCGATAGATATAATAGAAATATGGTGTACCGTCATTATAGATAATAATATAGATACAATACAAATAAATGATAACATAGTGTTATAGTGTAGGATTAATATCTTAACAAGGATAATATATAATGCAATAAGAGAATGACATATTTTAGATAAATACATTAAAAAGACAATTAATAAGAACATTCAAGGTTCATCAGGGTTTTATGCAAAATTACTAATAACTTTTAAGTTTCAAGACTTGAATTTCATTAATTGCGCCAACATAGTCGGATTGCCTACCTAAGCGATTTAGTTGTGTATAAATCGATTTTCCCAAAATATAGGACGTTAACATTTTGTTCGACTTAAACTTTTTCCCCTACAATACAACATCAGACTTTCGACGTTAGGAGGTATAACAATCCGCCGTAGTCGGATTGCCCAGCACAAGATCGATTTGCACTGGTTGATGATTAATTGCTAGACACTCAATTACCATTATTTTATTTATTTATTTTATTCTCATACAAAAAAAGCACCGGGAAAACGATGTATCCAATCCGCCGTGGGTGGATTGCTTAGCCAGGTATCAATTTGCAACGGTTAAGGACTGATAGCTAGATGCTCAATTACAATTTTTGATATATTATTTATTTTTTTAACACACAAAAAAGAACCGGGCAGGAGACAGGACGCGATATTACACTAAATGATGACTGATTGCTAGACACTCAATTACCATTTTCGGTACACATTTATTCTTATTCAATTCAAATAAGTACCGGGCAAGCGTAAATACAAACTTTTACACCGAATGATAACTAATTACTTATAACTCACACTCATCATAATAAACTTTATAACAATTTTAGTGACCGATTTTAAGACACCCGAATACCATTTCCAACCATATTTCCCTTGAAACGATTTTCACTCGACCCCCTCGAAGCGCCGTAGGCGGCTTCTACAAGCCTGAAATCTAGTAGCCTTATAAAATCCTTTTTAAGTGGACGATCCAAAAGAGTTAAAATTGATGATACCTACTTTTAGTGAATCTTTAGTAATATCTTGTGGAGTTCCTCAAGATACTGTATTAGACCCATTATTATTTATAATTTTTATTAATGATCTTTTGAATATAAAAACAAATATTAATATTGAATTACTTAGTTTTGCCGATGACACTACCATTTTGATATCTGATCCAACAGTTAATAATCTATTCTATGAAGCTTACAACACCTTAAATGCAGTTTATTGGTGGTTTAGTAAGAATAAATTAAAATTGAATTTAACAAAATCTAAATTTATTAAATTTGAAATTTTTTCATCAAATGTTTGTACAAATAATAATTTAATAGCTAGTTCATTCATTAAACTGTTTACCTAATCTCACTTCAACCTGCAGTTATAATTGTATTCATCTTGAAAATGTATTAGAAATTAAATATCTGGGATTAATTATGGATTATAGGCTAAAATGGGATAGGCATATACATTTTATAAATAACAATTTACGTAAATTCTTCTACATTTTTAATAAGATATATTTTTAATAATTATTATAAAAGAATTATTTATTTATCCCTAGTACAATCTTTCTATTCTTATGGTTTATCAATTTGAGGAGAAACCTATAATATACATTTATCCAGTCTAAAAGTTACTATAAATTGTCTTATTAAATTATTTATTTAATTTACCTTTTCAAACTAGCACTATAATTTTATATGAATCACTAAATGTTAAAAACTTCAATTTTATTTATAATTTGTTTGTTCTGATAGATTCATATAAACACAAACATTTAATACCTACCTATTTTAAATCATAATCATACAACTAGGTTTAAACAAAATATTAATATATGCTTACCAAATTACACTAAAGTTTTTGGTAAAAAAAGTACTTTTTATATTGGCTTACATTTATGTGTTTCACTTAATATTAATAAAAACAATTTTAAAAATCTTAATACTTTTAAAAATTATATAAAAAAATTAAATTTCGATTGTATTTAATTTTGTTATTGCCTTTTATTATTTATTGGCCTCTATTATATTGTTTTACTCAATTTAATGATCTTTATATTTTTTGTTTTTTAGTCTAATTTAAGTATTCTTTTACTGTTATATTTTAATTTATATTTTTTAATTATCTTTTTCTATTAGAGTACTTATATCTTACATAAATTCTTTTAAGAACTGGCTCTCCCAACACAAGCTCTGCTTTCTGGGAGTGCTGCAATATTATCATATTTTTTTTTTTATAAATTTATAAATACCTATATTTAATATAAATATTAAAATAATATAATATAACATAATATAATATACTAATATAATAATAAAAATATTATAATAATATTATTAATATAATAATATTAATAAATATTAATACAATATAATATAATATTGATAATTATATATAATAATATTATAATAATATTTATTTATTTTAAATATTTAAATATTATATTTTTTTATATATTTAATATATAGTATATACATTAATGGTTTAAAAATGAGCTTACAAACAATAATACGTGTGAGCAGTGGCGTATTTAGGAATTTGTCATGGGAAGGGTCCAGAAGATTTTCATAATATAGATCTGTGGGGGGCAAAGCCCCCCACACCCCCCAATTACTCTTTATTAAATAAGTTTACCATATATTTATATACAAAAATAATTAATTAACATTTATACAACAACACCCAATTTTCTTGGACTTAATGCCATTTCATTAACATCTAGATGTATGTCCCGATGAATAGACATCATAGCTAGTCCATTTGGCCTCATTTACATAATATAAATTAAAAAACAGTACAAATAAGTTATATTATTATATAGTAGATATAAATATTTTCCAAAATAATTAAAGATTACCTCGTTCATTGTTGATGTTAGATATGTTAATATATGTTTGGAAAATCATTCTTGGGGCAGCTCAAAAGTGCTTCTAACCCACTTTTGATGTTTACATCTTGACTAGCTATTTTTGATTTCCAGATTTTAATTTCAACATAAGCATTATCATTTTCCACTGGTGGTAAATAAAATTCAACCAAATTCTCAAATGATATTTTTTCTGGATCAGTAAATTTTGAGCTAAATAAACATTCAAACCCTATACAAATATACAAAACATAATATTTAATAACGATTTTTCTATTAACCTAGATAAATCAATAGACCTATTACCTTCAAAAATAGATTTATAATTTAAAAATCGTGTTGTTAATTGGTTTATAAAATTATCAAGAAATGGTGTAAACACTGTAACTTTATAATAATCTTCAACAGGGGATACTTGAGGATTCGCTCTATTTGTTTGTTTTTTTGCTGTGTATTTTTGGGTTATTTTTGTGCAAATTACATTTGCTAAATTCTATTAAAATATTAAAAGTTAATTACATATTAATACTTAACATTGAATTACTTCAAAACTTAAATTACATAATTTCAGTTTCTCATATAAAATGTGAAATTCTTTTTCTGCATTCTGTCTCATTACTTTTAAAGTATTAACTAATAATTCAATAGTACTGTAATGATATGCTCATTTTCACATATCATAAATGTATATTTATTATTTCATTTTCACATATCATAAATGTATATTTATTATTTCATTTTATTCAATAAAATAAATAGCGGCAAAGTCACACGCATGTAAAAAAACCAATAATCCCTATTGATCACTGATGAAAGAAACGATTCACATTGTTTAGTCACGTGGGAACTCACACGTTATTGTGTTCGATATGGCGCAAAGCGTGTGATCCATTTCGTGTGCCGCCAAAAGACAATGGATAGACCATTGAGGCTCTCCGTCGTCGGGGAGAGAACCGATTTCTCCAAAGACGCGGAGGCCTTTGATGGAGCCGCCTGCGACACTGGCCGGCTTGACCACGTCGTCTTCTCTCATCAGTGTAGACATACCCCCCTTCCTTACCCTTTCGAGTAACGTCTCTCTCCTGAGTGCATGAGCACCAGTCAAAAATGAGCAAGTGCAGGAGCACCTAAAACACCCAAGACTTACACGCCAGATCCTGCGAGTGACAACTGAGCCGTTTCTTCTTTATTAAATTGAAATCTATCAGTGTTACTTTATTTAAATCTGAGTGTTTAAAATAATACCTTTTTCTATCATACTTATTAACGTCAACTGCACATCCAGACAGCTGCGAATAAGGTAAGGTGTATGCGCATCGATATTCGTATAATCATATGATTTTATATAGGTATAATATTTTGTTTATTAAATTTAATAATTTAATAATTAATACATATTTTATTAACGGTTTATTTGATCATTCACGAATCACGACCTCGAGAGCCCTCCGACGATCAGGAGGAAGGTAATCGCGCAAATTTAAAATAATCTAGAATAACTTAAAATAACTTATAACAAATACGGCATTCATTCAATGCTTGTGTCCCTTGTGTTTGCCGAGAAACTATTCAAGAAACTCAATATAAGCCTTACTTAACATAGATTATTACTACGAATATAATAATAATTTTTATTTATTATATAAACTTTATATATTTATTTTAATTTCTTATTTCTTTTATTTTGCGTTATTACAGTACTTAAAGTACTTTTTAAATCTATCCATTCTTTCTGTAGTTGTACAACACACAGGCATTCCAAAGGCAAAAAATATCTAAAATATTTAAGAATATATTATTATCTATATATATAAAAATGGTGACAAAAAATTCGAAATTGCATCAGTTGAGAACGGCTGGGCCGATTTGGCTTAAATTTTTTTTAAATGATAGAGAATGTCGGGGAGCGGGTTTATAGCATAAATTATGGACCTAACTCCTGTGAGTTAGAGATTTAGAGACAAAAACTGAGTTATACCGGTGGCGCCCTCTAACAGATAAAAATATAAATATAATATAAATAATAATACAAATATCGATAATAGCAGGGCTTGAAATCGATTAATATCGATAAAAATCGAAAAAAAAAATATATTTTTATATTCTAGTTGATATACATTTTTTATTATAGACACTTAGAACTTTAGAGTAAACAAATATAATAGTTGGCACATTATTCATTTTATTTTGAAACATTAAGAATTAATTAAAAACAACTGTTATTTTTTGGAATAACAAAACTGTCGCCACGCAACAGTTGGTCTCACTACCATACCACGCCAATTAGATATTTCAAATCAAAAAACATAGGCAAATTTAAGTGTATATGTTAGCGTTAATGTATGAAATTCCGTAATTCTATAAAATAACTAGTTATTCAGGTCATCTACCTAATAATATAAATATCATATATTAACGATAACCCAATCGTTATTTTATATATTAACTAGTGAAACTGTGTTATATATATATTAACGAGTATATTTAGGAATTTTATAGAATAACTAGTTATTTAATAAAATAACGTATTACATACATTACCGCTAACATATATATTTGACATATTTATCATTAAAGATTTTTGGTTTTTATAGGATACTAAATAAAGTATCTAAATAAGGTATACCGAATAAGTAATATATATAAATGAATATATTGGCGAGGATGAGTTGAATTTTGAATCCTATTTTTAACTTTAACACATATATACATACGTTTATTCAACTAAAAATACCGTTTGGGCGATAATTATTCAACTGTTTTTACCTCGCATATAGGTAAAAATAATTTCACTCGCGCAAACATAATATTATTTTTTTGTACGGGCGACGAAATGCACGGGGACAGCTAGTATATTTAAATAAATTTTCAATTAAAAATTTACCTTTGTAACATATAAAGAAACAAGAAACTCAGAATCCAATATACTTTTTAATAAAATATTATCATCAATAGAAGATGGTACACCCCACGTAGAATAAATTTCTTCAAGTGTTTTTACTACAAATGATAATAACTCAACAAAATCATTTAATGACTCATATTTCTGAACCCATCTTGTTGCGCATTGCATTTTAAGTGTCCTAGCATTTGAATTAGGTAAGGAGTCGCTTTTTTCAATTTCATTGATCAATGCATTTTTCCTTTTAGGCGTGTTTTTTTAAACACACATATAGCCGCTTAACTATTCCTAAGCAATTTCTAACAGATTGTATGTTACTTGATGTATAGACGGCTAAATTAAATAAATGTGCTGCACAATGAACATAAAGTGCTTTCGGGTGTGTAGCTCTAATCACAGCTTGGACACCATTAAATTTCCTTGCCATATTACTGGCTCCGTCATATCCTTACCCATATAAGTAGTCACACTCAATACCACAGCCATTTAAACCTTTAAAACAAAAATTAAAGTATATTATCTGTAAATTATTATCCACCTAATGTACTATCATTTAATTGATATTCACCATTCAATATAGAAGAAGCTAAATTTGATCCAGTTAAACTATTGATTTCAAAAAATTGAAGAAAATTTTCGTGCAAAATATCATCATGGTCCACATAACGTGCACTTAAAGATAGTTATTCATTAGTGGCTACATCTGAAGTTTCGTCGGCCAATATTGAGAAGCATTTAGAGTCATTTACTTTATCAACTACCTTTTTAAGTATAATTTTATTACATGCCTCAATTATTTGATTTTGGATTATAGGACTGGTATATTTATTTCTTTTACCACTATCTTCTAACATGTTTCTTAAATGTTCATCTCCTTTCACTCTATACTTTAAAATAGCACGAAATTTACCCTCTCTGAAGTTCATATCTATTGAGTAAATATATATCATGAGTAAATAATATTTTGAAAATTAGTTAATATATTTTAAATTACCATCAATCACTATTTTCCCAAAGTCTCGATGTTTCTTCCTTTCCACACAACAAAACGCATTCAATAATAGGAATTAATCTTTTCCTATTTTCTTGTACCTGAGACAATCTATAAAATAACATAAACTTATATTTGTACCTACTAATTCATACGTTTTTTCTGTTAACTAACCGATTTGTATCTATGCGTTCAATTATTGATGGCTGTGTGTGATCAATAATATTTAAAAAATGCTGGGACTTTAAAACAGATGATGCATGGTAGGAAGTCTTTGCATGATCTTGAAATACCTGTAGAATATTATATATATATAATAGAAATGTATATAATTGAATAATATAATCACTAAGAAATGTGAGTGCATTATGCAATACTGTAAGCTATACTAGCATATTATATGCAATTACAATTGAATAAAATATTTAAAGTTATTATTACTTTGAGGGCATTTTTATAATTTTGAAATGGTGTTAGTACAAAATACCCCAATAATTGGTTTCCAACTCCTCCATGCTTGGCAAAAACTACACAGTATCGACAGTAAGCTCCTTCATATTTTTTTGAATAAACCAACCATGAGTATTTTTCTAACCATGTATATTGGAATTTTAATTTTTTTTTTATGAATTTATTTTGTAAAGGAAAATCAAAATTTTTTGCCGGAATCCAGACATTTTTTAAAACCTAAAAATGAATAATATTATATTTGCATACCCAGTACCCACAATATTAATTTAATAAATAAGTCAAATAATATCTATTTAAAGCATAAATAATTTTTTGTTTAATAATATTATTATTGTAAAAGAAAGTCAGAATGAAATATGATTTATTCTTACCACAATTTTCTCTTCGTCATTTAGGGAACGATTGACGAATAAACAAATGTCATTAGGCATAGTAATAAAGTTATCAACATTTACAATCTATACTTATAATGTATGTGTAAATTAATGTAATTTGTGAATATTCATTTTTCATTATAGCAGCACCGCAAAAATGTTGATCAGGCTAAGCACATTACATAAGCTAACATTATTTCCATCATTAACACAAACCACGTGAGCATAAAATAAAGAATACAGATATAATAAGCATCTAACATAAATTATTGGTAAAGCAAACATAATAGATTTTAAATATTCAATAAAACTTAAACTGAGAAGCATATCTGATTTCAGATTTTATAATAATTTTATTTTAATTTAATAACTACATTAACTAGTGCAGTGGCGCCAAACTTCTAAAAATGTTCTCAGGCCAAATGAAAATACAACGGCCCCAAGCCACCCCAACAGCCACAAGCCTTATCCAGAATCTCCCAAAATGTTTGCTTAACACAGTATTTTAAATTATACATTACCATATTTCATGGTATCATAATATTGGTACATAGTTTTTTATGTTGAATTGTCATTAAAATATTGCAAAGACGTCCATCCCCCCTTTTAAAAATGAGATAGGACTCGGCGCCACTGAACTAGTGGGAGGGCTATATTGTTGTAAATTATATTAACATACCTGAGCGTTCAATTTTTTATTTAAATTTTGCACATTATCTTCATTATTATTTATTGTGTAATCTTTTCAATTTTACACTCTCAACAGCTTCATTTTTACCAGGTGTACACGATTGCGCAGTAGCGGTAGTAGACGTTGTCCTAGTGACAAAACACAAACAACAGTCTCTTACTATTCAGTACCAAAACAACGAATAACAAAAGTAATCATAAACACTTTAAACGCCGCAAATGGTTTTGTGGGTTATTCTGAGTTTATACCGCGACGCTGCGTTGTTCATACCGGACGCGATGATTTGATGACGCGAATCTAAAAATAACGGAAAAACCCCCAATTATAAATATAAATTTAGAGTTTATTGTTACAAAACAGAATAGGTCAATTTTAAATACTCTGTTGTTGTTCCCCCTAGTAGCCTAGTAAGTTAACAGCCGAAGATAAACACCATAGAGTAATATACTCTTATCGATTTCCAAGACGTGTCAACCATGCATAACAATTTATAATAACATTTTTTTTTCCGATTACGTAAAAAATAATATTTTACATTTTATATTTACACAGAATATAATAGTATATTATATATGTAAGTACCTATATTAGATGTTTAGATACGTATTTATGGAGCCAATGGGGGGGTCCGGACCCCATGGACCCCTCCCCCTCCCGTAAATACGCCACTGAGTGCAAGAGATCCAAAAACTTTGGAAGTAGCTATGCAACTAGCCAGAAAACTGGAAATCGAACTTAGTCATAATACGGAAATAACGCAAAATGACGTAAAAAGGAACCCTATGTGCAAATTCAGGATTTTAAGTTCTATGCGATAATCATTTTATGATCTCATAAGTAACTTCAAAAAGTAAGCTCTATATGCTATTCCATGGATAACATGTTACAGATTTGATTTTAAATTATATTTATGGGATATCCTATAAAGATGTATATGCGATATAATTATGTGCAATTACATCGAAGTAACAAAAAGAATGTATAGAGATAATCGCGTTTACGAACTCGCATGTACGTCGCGTCGTCGCATATTCTTCATGCGCTATACAATATGAAATATATCGATATATAATTTCATAGGGTTTTACCAGTGTAAAACCTTTATTATGACGCCTATTATTATTTTTAATCGTCATATAAACTGACGATCGTAATAATGATATATAAATATATAATAATATTAAATTATTATTTATATTAGTTATTATATTATATAGTGTTTAGAGTCTACATTGTCTAGACGTCTACCAAAGTTATAATATTACCACGAAATATTATTTTGGTTTTTAATACATTTCTTTGTTCTCGTCAAGACGTCAACAACGCGCTTTTTATAATTCATATTTGAATACTTTAAATACTTTTCCACATAACTATCACGCCGTACGGTTTCCAAGTGTCCACCGCGCGCTGTCGTCTAGTTCTAGACTTCTAGTATTACATTTGTTTTATATGGTGTATTTTTTTGTAATTGACAAATGACAATTTATCGCGTTTTCTCTGTTGATACTCAGTGAATATTGTTTATTAAATTTAATTCTGAGTTTTTACTCTATTTTGTGTGTGTAACTGTAAAAGTACCAAAAGTAATAAAGGTAATAATAAACTATAAACATTGAACGATTCTGTAGTCTGTGAAGACTGAAGTTGAATTACTTAACTGAATTGTTTGTCAAATATTGTTTGAACCATGGCTTCAAATCAAGTAATTATATTTTTTATTATTTTTAACTATTCGGTTCTTCATAATTAGTGCTTAGTAGTTAGTTAATTAATAATAAAATAACATACCTACATTAGTACATTACTAATATGTAGATATATGAAGGATTAGTTAAATTATTAATATTTTCTAAATAGTAAATGTTTACAACATGGTGGCACTTTTTTTTTCTGCTAAGACTTACTGCTAATAACATTATTTAATATTTTACCTTACATATATACTTAAGAACAATAAACGGTATTAGAGAGGTATTATAATGGGTAAATCCTAACGGACACTCTGTATATTATATAAAAAAATAAAATGCTAATCCATATTTTTCTGTAAATAGCTAGGTACTGTAAGTTTATTTAACATTTTTATTGTATACCTACATAATTGTATAAAATATGTTATTATTGTGCAGTGAGTAGTTGGATTTTTCGAAAAGGAAAATAAATATTCTGTTATACCATATAATTGGTTAATATCGTGTGGAAACCTTTGGATATCAAAGTGGCCTAGACTGAACTTATACAATCATTGGCTGAACCTGTAATTGACTGCCCTACATACCAAGTTAAAATTGTTTCAGAATATTTTTGTAAGTATCTAAATATAATAAGTTTCTATAGGTATTTCTTAACTTAAGAACTCTGACCTAGGTAATTAAGATTTAATATAGCATACTAATTTAAGTACGTATATGTGTACCTAATTATTAGTTTTTATTGATTTTACCTATTATTTAAATTAATAACTATACTATTTTAAAATTAGCCAATTATGATGAAGCTGCAGTTAAAGCTAGGAAAATTTTTCTCTCAGCATCATCCGCATCTGAATAAGAAATTCATAATGTCAAAACAAATAAAAAAATATATTCCTGAAGTACATGAAGATAGTGATAGTAAGATGATCTGATAAAAATTACCTATTGTATAGGGTGTTTACCTAATCCTGCTAACTCCTTTATTCTTTAATTATTGAATTAGATATTCCATATCTGATTTTTGAAATCTTTAAATTTACCTACTTAAAGACCATAATTATTAATTTCAAATTCATGAACATTGTTATACCATATAGGTTGTTCTGTAGATATACCAACTTCTGTTAATTATTGCAAATCAGTTATGATTTAATCTGATTTTTTTAAATACATAGGTATATTATTGTTATAAATTTAGCATGCAGCAGTACTCCAGAAACACCAATACAAATAATAAAATATCAATTATCATCATCTATGAATAACACAAAAAGTTCTAAAAATATTAAAAATTTATATATCCAGTTGCCGAAGAAGAGTCTGATGTGATAACAATTAACTCATACCCTGCATGTATTTAATCATTTATATAAATTACCTTTTTAATATCAAAAGTTTATTATATAATTTCTATTACAGCTGCTTTTAATCTGATGTATGATTTGGATGGACAGGAATTCAGTTCTGAACTTGAGACTCCATTTTCGAGTAATTATTTAATATAACTAAAAAAAATATTCTCTTATTAATACATTTTTTTTTATGTGGATATTTAAGTGTTTTCCTAGTGATTCCCACTTCTATACACACTGATGTAACGTCTATGAATAATGATTTATCAAATATTAATTCTGTTGTAAAAAATTTAATAAAAATTAAATAGTTTTTAAATATTATTGTAGCGAACTGTGATATAAAGAATTGGCGGAACAAGCTCTAAAAATTTCATCAAAAGATCATTGCAAAGATTTTTTACAAATGAATTAGCTACTAAATATACCTGGACATGTTTCAGACAACATGCACAACTTCAAACTATTGAAATAATTCAAATTATGAAAGGTATAGTTTTTATATTTTATTACTTTTTTCATTTAAATCTGCAGTATCTATTAAATGTATTAATATATATTAATTATTTTTATTCAGGCTATGAAAACATTTTCTTCAACTGAATCCAACTTTGAAGCACACGTTAAAGATTGGTTTCGGCATGGATCGCAGCATTACAGTCGAGAAAAGAACAAAAATTAACTTAACAACTATATTATACTAATACTAACGGCCATGAAGTTGGCCCACCGACATCACACAATCCATACAAAATCTATGCCAAAATTTCGCGAATAATTTGCTAGAATTTGCGAGTCCATTCTCGGAATTTACTAGTCATTCCTTCCTCCCCTATTCAAGGGTGGGTCAACTTCAGGTAGCCCACCCACCTTACTCAAAACAAACCAAATCGGTATCAAAACTTTCGTCTTAATTTGCTAGTATTTGCGATTCCATTCCCGGAATTTGCTAGTCCTCATAAGCCCAGATATGAGCTTTCAAAGTTCTGAAGTCGGCCCACCCACCTTACTCAAAACAAACCAAATCGGTATCAAAACTTTCGTCTTAATTTGCTAGTATTTGCGAGTCCATTCCCGGAATTTGCTAGTCCTCATAAGCCCAGATATGAGCTTTCAAAGTTCTGAAGTCGGCCCACCCACCTTACTCAAAACAAACCAAATCGGTATCAAAACTTTCGTCTTAATTTGCTAGTATTTGCGAGTCCACTCCCGAAATTTGCTAGTCCTCAAAAGCCCAGATATGAGCTTTCAAAGTTCTGAAGTCGGCCCACTCACCTTACTCAAAACAAATCAAATCGGTATCAAAACTTTCGTCTTAATTTGCTAGTATTTGTGAGTCCACTCCCGGAATTTGCTAGTCCTCAAAAGCCCAGATATGAGCTTTCAAAGTTCTGAAGTCGGCCCACCCACCTTACTCAAAACAAACCAAATCGGTATCAAAACTTTCGTCTTAATTTGCTAGTATTTGCGAGTCCACTCCTGGAATTTGCTAGTCCTCAAAAGCCCAGATATGAGCTTTCAAAGTTAGGTCATATACCCATGAATGATATTTTTAAATAGCAACAAAATGATTAAAATCGTTATTCTTATGTCATTTCGTCGAGATTTGAAATTAAAACAATTATAGATAAAAAATGTGTTAAAATATTTTTATATTTTTTGGTTACAGAATGGACCACTTACGTGGAAAACTTTCTTTAAAAGTTCAATCCTTAGTTATAAATTTTAAACATTAAACGTTAAAAATTGAAGATCTCCCTAAACAGTTCAAAATAAATCAAAATATTTTGAAATTTTTATCGCAAATACAACACGTGCTAATATAAACAACCAGCGAAAATGTCATGTATCTACGGTTATTTTTGTTAGAGTTACACCAAAAACCGAAATCTATTTTATCAAAAATTGATGTTGTGTGAAAATTCCCGTTTTCCATAATTTTTGGGTTTTTCCTGACGCTTTTGAAAACTACTAGGAGTTTTCTAATTTTTACCAAAGTATTGCGTAACGCACCGAGGATATTCTATTTGCTACCGGAAACCAACGCTCAAGACAAAAATTGAAGTATTAGTTTAACAATTTTTTGTGTTATCAAGTAGTTACCATTGTAAAATCAATTGGAGATAACTTAGTGTTCAGAATCTAAGAAAAATGTTTGAGGAAAATTAGATGGTTAGGTACCTTACTGAAATAGTAACAATTATTATATTATAATAACTACTGCAGTTTTTTTGTATTGTATTTATTTACCTGTCTCAAAACATCATACCTTTGATGAAACTATTTATATATATATATATACATACATTTAATTATTATTATTATTCTTTTGTGTATTATATTATACATATAACAAATTAGTAAGTATAGTTATTATAAAGGTTAAATAAAAACTAAATTAGTTTATTCTGTTCTAATGTAAATAAGTATATGTGGAGTTACTGTTTGCCCATTTACACGTTTCACTTTCTTTTCTAAATCATTATGTATTTCCCAAACATTATTCATCCTTTTAGTATATGTTACATAATGACCCGAATTATGTGTAACTGCAGCAACAAGAACATATCTGAAAAAAAAATTATATTAGTGAACGTTGTTTTTCACTGATTGAATGACATACTTACTGACTATTATCCATGTTTATTTGTGTAGGAATATCTGTTAATTCACAAGACAAAATATAATTGGCATCGTAACATAAGGCATCGAGTTCAATGAAGACATGTTGTTGTAGTATTCTTTTAATTGTTTTTTGCCCATTGCAAGTGGATAAATTTGATTGCAACATGCATATTTGTGTTTCTTGTTCATGATAGTTTTCCAATATTTTTTCCAAAACGGATATACCATTAGCCATAATTTGTGAACCTTCGTTTGGACTCAGTATAATTGTTGGAGAAGACGTAACTTTTTGGAAATTACGGCATTTGTTGTTACTACAGTTAATATTTTGCACACAACTAGGTTCTTCCTTCAATAATCCGTTAATAATATGACTTATATTGCACTCAGCATTAAGTAAATACACATTATTAATACAGTTTTGTGGTTCAAAAATAGTTCGTAGAAGTTGCAATCGACTGTTATATATTTTTGAAGAAGGACCATGCAAAACAATTTCTTTTATAAACATCAGTAATTTATTTTCAGACGAATTAATGTACAAACGATATGAAGGAAACTCAATATATCCCACGGAAATTCCAAAAACCAATGAATCAAATGCACATGTATTGTTGATGATAAATTTTTTTTTGTCCAGACTGCAAGGAGTTGTCAGATTTCCATTTTTTAATAGTGTATTTTTCGTTGAACGTGTGTGTGCCTTGTTCATGAGGAGCCGATCAAGTTCTGGATAGGGTTCTAAATATTTAGTCCTCCTTTTTTTTGGGGTACTTGGCATATGAATCTTTTTTTCTTTCGAGTTTATAAGTGGTCCTGTCCTTATATTTTTCAGACCTCTCCAACATTCTTCTGCATTAAATGTGTCATCATCACTTATAGACGTTGTAGATGACGAAGATGCCAAATTTTCATTACTACTTATCAAATCATTAGCATTAAGGTCATCGGTGGTTATCTTTTCTAAATAATTATCGTCTACAAGAGGTTTTTTTGTTGGATATATTTGCTCACTTCTTACAATTTTCATATTATTCTCTATGCTTCTTAAATGTGTTACTACAAAACGGTCTGCAGATAAAAGACGAGATTCATGTTTTAAAATTGAATTTTTTAGCTGAGAAAATTCACCTTCCATAGAAGCCGAACTAGCTGTTGTATAAGGAGATTTAAAAAATGGTACCATGACGTTTGTCCACATTGGAAACTTTTTACAAATTCTCATTAAGCTGGTTTTAAACTCTGGTACATAGTATGCACTCAAACGATCTCCTACTGTTAATGAATTAATACAAACTTTAGTTTCAATTTCTTTCAAAAATATATCCTGGCATGATGTATTTTCTTCTTCTTCAGTATCACCGCTATAATTAAGTATTTCTTGTTCCGAGTCTAATGTCTGATGTTCGGATATATCAACTGTATTTGAAAAACAATGACCTAAATTAAAATAAAAAACAAAAAATAGTTGTTACATTTGAAGTCAATACCCTTAAAATTAATAACATTATTAATTATTAATATATCTGTTAGTTTTTATAAGAACGAAAGACATACAAGTTATAAAATCTGTAAATGAAATATCATGTTTTAAATTTATCGTATTATTATTATTTTCATTATTATATTAAAGAACTTATATAATAACTCATGATAAACTATTTAGCTAGACAATTACAATAAAATAATAATATTATACCTAAGTCAAATAATAATCAATAAATCAATTAATTTAATCAAAAAAGGTGATAGGTGGATATATAATATCATAATGATAATAATAATATATAATATATATTTATTTGCAAATAAAACACAACATTATTCTCAATAACACATAACCTGATACAAGTTTGCTCACCTCTTATAAGTTAAAGCTCATGTCGAATGTGAGAGGTTATTAAATTATCATATATATATAATATATGTAATAAAACAAAAATAAACATAATTTGGTCAGTGATGAATACTGTGAAATGCTAGCAGTGTGGCATATCTAACATCTTTACAACGATTGATATATTATAATGATATTGTACTTAATATATAAGATATAACATTTAAATATATTGAAGTTAGGGAAATTATTAATGTTTATTTCTAAATTTTAAATGTTTAAACTCTTTTTCATTAAATTATATTCTATACTTCTAATACTATATAAAAATATTATTTATTATAAAATTATTTTCATGTTAAGATGATGTCAGCGTAATATTTGTTTCCTCTCACCGACAAATGTGCAAAATAGATAAAACAGTCACCTAAAATCATTTTTTTTTTACTTTTGAGTAATCTTAGATTACAGTCACCTATTACGAACATTATAGAAAATAATATGTTTGAGGCTTATTATATCGGTTTTATATTATATTATTTTTTAACTTAGGTAGTATTCGACTTTCAAAAAAAAAAAATATATATATTTTTATTATTATTATTATTAATATATATATTTTTTATATGTATTATTTGTAATGGGTGTATATAGTCTAAAATTACTCAATACTCAAATACTCAAAAAAAAAAAAAAAAATTATTTTGCTACATTTCTGTTTTGTCTATGTTGTGCGTTGTTAGAGAGAGAAAACAAACAATGCGCACAAGACATCCTCTTAATATTTTTTTCCAACTATTTGAATATTCTACATAGTAATTACCTTTTATCAGATCCAACAAACGAATTCTTGCGTTTTCGGATGGTGTATTAATTTCTGGAGAGTCTTTAATGTTTCCATCGTATTCATTTGTACATACAGTTAGTATATCAATTAAAATATCTTTAAATTTATCCAAACTATCACAACAAATTAATAGAACTGTGCACCTGTATTTAAAATGTAAATTTTTAAAGTTAGAATAACACATATATTTTTAATGTATATCATCAAACATGTTTGATGTGATTACATTTAAAAATTATCCAGAGTCAAAAAGTATGAGTAGAGATAATTAATAAACATAATAGAAAACAAAAATAACATTAATATTATGTTTTATGTATTATAACAGGATACACTTGAAATCTAAAATTAATTATGTGGTATATTTAATATTAAAATACGATAAGTACCTGACAAAAAATTCCTTCAAATGATACGACTTTGAACCATTCCAACATTTCCATCGACAGACCATTTTAATAAGATGTGCAATATCTATTCTCACAAAACAAGAAAGTTGGAGATTTTCAGTTTTTTTATACATTAAAATTTCTAAACAGGATTCAACATAAGTTCGAACTGTCATACCACCACAAAAAGCTCTTGTTATTCCTCCTAAGAGTGCCATTGAAAAATCACATACACTTTCTTGTGGAGCGGATACGCCATCATTCATCCATAATGTTAACCAAGAAAATATTGTGAATGTGTCTTGTTTTTCACTGAGCATTTGTGTTACTGAAGTCTGATATGCTCCATTTGAAACAACTGCTTCATATAAAAATATGTGGCTTGATAAAATATTTTGTGTTGATCTCTTGATTTTCTTCACAATACTTCCTGTTGCGTCAATTGATAGGCGAACGTATGTTTTTCTAATGCTCTTATAAACTACTAACTGGCATGGTGTCCAGTAGTGAACAATAAATGGCTTGGCACATACTGTATGAATGGAGCCGGCATATTGAGTATGACTTAATTCTATCATTGACATGATTGGGCAGTTCTCCGTTATCCCTAGGGTCTTATCTCTCTCTGATTGCTTACATTTCCATAAAACTGTATTGTTGTACACATTAGCTGGTAATTTATCGCCAAAATTTAGAGAGGAAACTGCTTGTCGTCTCCAGTTACCAGCACACTCTTGAAGCAACTGCATGCCAACCTCATGGCGTTTTTCTCCATTGAGAGGCCTTTTAGATGTGTGTTGATGCAAAATATCTATATTATCCATTATAATATTAATAGTCAGAGGCATACCATCATCTGGTTTTTTATTTGACCAGCCGGTAACTACAACTAAACAATCTTTACACTTGCCTGAAAAATTTAAGAAATGTTTAGCCACATTTGAATCACTTGCAATTAGACATCGTTTATATATTATGTTGCAAGGGATGTTGCAACATTTAATAAATTGATCATTTATAATATTTGTCCATATGCGTGGTTTTAAAACTGTGTACTTTTTTTTGTTTTTTTTTTCCATATACCACATCAACTGGTGCCATTTTAACATAATCTCGATATGGAATATCAAAATCAAAAAATTGTTTATTTTCAGGTATTCCATCTGATCCATTATCGGTATCCGTTGAAGACTTTTCTTTTTTTTCATTGTCAGAGTAAATTGGTTCAAACTGAGTTATTGGTTTTCCAACAATTTTTCTCAATCTCGTTTGGCAAGAATGACGGTCTTGTTTGACGTTTAAGTACATTGAATGAGCACTCATTTGACCACCAAGATTTTTACTTAGCTGTTGCCACAATGGGTGTGAATATTTGATAAGATTACCATCTACATCAAATAGTTCCTCAGCATTAGAGGAAAATAAATCCATAATTAAATCCCAAGAAACGCGGGGTTTTCTTCCAGCATTACACTATTAAAAAAATTAATTTGAATTCATACTTTTTTATTTATTAGCAAAACAAGAATATTTATGAAAAATATTATGAAAAAAATATAGAAATTGTTGAAAAATTCCCAATATTATGTATTAAATAATATTATTGACATTATTATATTTAATTATTAATTTGAGTATAAACTAAATATTGCCAGTATACCTACACCAGAAAGTAGTAAACTAAATGATATTGTTAGTACTGAACATTTTAAAATGCCTGAAAATAGAGTGATTGACACTAAAAATATACAAACCATGTAGGTGAAACATTTTGTTTTTTAACCTTATTATCAATTAATATGTAATGTAAAATGTATAGACTAAATTTTTTTCTAGTAAAATTCGATTTATGTAGTAATAGTATTAAGAGGGCCAATTTATTTTAAAACATGTCTTAGTTTGTCTATGACTCGTTGTTTTAGAAATAACATTTAACCATGTCGATGTACTTATGTACTGAGAAAGTATGAGTGATTATTAAATGTTTAACAAAATAGATACGACAAAAAAGTTATAGCTAAAGATGACAGTAGGAAAGAATCAAAGAACACAAGTGAATATCCAATTATAATTGTAATTTAAAAAAAATAAAAAGCGATATGTGTAGATATTATTATAAATTACATTTATGAAATGTAATATTACGTCCTATTTTGTAATTTTAGGTTCAATTCACGATAATTAAATATTCAGATATCTAACCAGTTTCACTGTTCAGCAAACGATTAGACACAGCAATTGAGATTTCTATTAAAATATAAACTTTGATTAAGCATATTGTATTATACTTATTAGGCTAAAATAGATATTTTATTGTTAAAATTTAAAACGATTAACTTTTTTAATTATTATAAATTGAAATACATAAAAATTATTGATTATCAAAAATTTAGTTTTTAATCTTAACTAAAAGCTTTAATAATAATTAGATATTCATAGATTTTCATAAAAATAAAATAAGCATTAAAATTGAGATTGATTAAATTATGCAACTCATATTTTTCTATATATGTATGTAATTGTATATATGTTATTATATGAATATAATAATATAACTACTATTTTCAGAATAATAATTGTCTAATTAGTAAAAAGTCGATTTTTATTCAATTTTAATATTATTTTTTTTTTTTTTGAACTGTTATAAACAATATAATGGTCAACAAAATAGTTAATTTGATAATTTATATATACACCTAATTGCATAACAAATATTTTAATAATTTTTAAATTTTTGAAAAAAAAATTTACTTAATACTATTTAATGAGAATTCCCATATTTATTACTGTAAAAAAAATGCATTTGAATATATTGTCATATTGATCTTCCACGGAGATAATAATGGTACTTTATACTATAAGAAACGTATATTTTATATTATTATAAATTAACAGAATGTAAAGCAGTGATCTCAAACTCAAATTGCCAACGAGGCATGTACATAAAAGATTCACGGTAAAAACACCATTTTTAAACTTTTTTAACTCATTTTAATACTATACAAAATACAACTTTAATACTAAAAAATAATAAATTAAGACAAAATGTATTATAGATTATTTTTATCATATTTTTATTAACATCATCAAATTAAATTCTTATTACAAACACCAATATCAAACATTTTATATGCCATATAAAATAGTTTATAAAAAAAATTCAACATTATTGAAGAAATAAAATATAAATATTTATTTCAGACCATACTAAAATAAATTTGCGGGCTACCTGTTTGAGACCACTGCATTTTAAAGAATTATTACCGTAAAAAAAACTTCATGGTGGTGATATGGAAATTAATGAATTAAGAGTTTTGAATAGTTGTACAAAATAAATAACTACATTCTGCAAAGTATAGTATATTGTTAAAATTCAATAAAAATTAATTTTAAAAAGCGGGTAAGTGAGTATCGCTCTGCTGTACATTGGGGGGTGGGGTGGACTCGGCCTAGGGTAGGTTAAATTTGAATAATGCAATGATAGGTATCATTGTATACGAAAAACGATTCTGAACGGAGATGATTTGTCAGTTTAGGATATATTATATTTAAATATTGTCATACATTATATTTTGAAACAAATTCAAACATTTAAGTAAAAGTTTCAAGATCTTACGTTTAGTAATTTTTTAAAAATAACAAAAATCGAAAATTATTTATTAGTAAAACGTAATTTTACACGCGTATTTTTGATTTCAAATTAAAATTAAAACTTTAAACACTAGTAAATTTTTTTAAATTGAATAATCCTCAAACTTTTTTATAATTATTCTAAGCTTAACTTATGGACAGTATAGTATTAAATTTTCAATTCTTAGCTTTTGATAGTAAAATATTTATAATTTTTTGACTACCAAATAGTGAAAAATATTCATGAATTTGACGAATTTTTGTCAATATTTGAACTTCAAATGCTAATAAAAAAAATTGTGACTATGTATTTTTATAATTTTTGAATGAGAGTTAGAACAAGTTATGTGGACTCTTCAATAAAATTTTCAAGTGATTTGTCCCAGCTAAATTTGTTTTATCAACATTTATAAAAAAAAATAAAAAAAAAATTGAAAATTTCAATTGTCTATAAATAGTTCAAAATAAGTCAAAATATTTTGAAAATCAAATCACGTAAAGAAAATGGCAATCTAAATAACTGGTAAAATTTTCAAGTATTTACGACTTATACTGTTTGAATAACTACAAATATCAAAAATCGTTTGAGGCTAAACCGTTATTTAACGCGGTTTTGTAAAAGTTTAAATTTCAAACACTCATAAAATATTTTTGTCTGAATCCGGTAGAGTTTTTTTTACAGATATTTGAAGGAAAATATATGAAGAACCTTGTACCAAATTTTCAAAACTTAGTTATAAAAGAAAAAATTTTACGATTTTTCAACCACAAAATTACTTGCAAATTTTCGCAATTTTGACATATTTCGTATAAATTCGAACTTTAAGCACTTATAAAAAAAAATTGTGACTAACGATTTCGGATTTTTTTTTTATCAATTTAAGAACAACTCATAAGAAACCTTGTATTAAATTTTCAAGATTTTCTGGTCGGCCAAAAAATTTTTATCGTTATTTAAAAAAAAAATACTTAGAAAAATTAAAAATTTCAATTGTCTATAAATAGTTTAAAAAAAGTCAAAATTCTTTGAAAATTTAACTGTGTATGGGGAACGCTAATATAAACATTTGGTGAAAATTTCAAGTATTTACATCGATTAGTTTTTGAGTTTTAGCAAAATTAAAATTTGATTTTGACGAAAACTGGTTTTGCGTAAAAAATCCCGTTTTTTCCGTCATTTTTTAAGGTTTTTCCCGACTCACTTAAAAAATATTGAAAATTTTTAACTTTTGACCCCCCAAAGTACCAAGTAGATTCGATTTCCGTTTCAAAGAGGGGCTGAAGTTAAAAATCGAAGCATGTTTACTGCCCCAAATGTTGTCGACAGACACAAAAAAAAAAAAAAAAACACACATCATTGTAAAATCAATACATTCATCACTCCGTTCAGAATCTAAAAAATGTAATTTTGGCTGCACTTATGTGTACAAAATTAAATACATAATACTACATGGTAGAGAAAATAAATATTGCGTTAAAATCATGCTCCTAAGTCATATACAAATAAATATTATAAACACATATTATCTAAAATAATTTGTAATTGTAATATTTGATTAATTAATTTGTAAAACATATTAAGTTTCATCGTTATTAAAACATAACAATTACCTAATACAAAAATAAAATAATGAAAATTGTTTTCTTTTAAATTATATTAAATAAAACATAATAAAATATAAGTTATATTCAATTTTATATTGCACATAATAATAATAATAATAATTATCTATAGTACTATTGGTACTACTATAATCAATTACCTACTTACCTTTTTATTGTCCATCTCCATTTAAAAAAAAAATAATGAGTATAACTGTATTACAATTAATAAAATGAATAATAAAACAGTTAATTGTACGTAATAGCTAACTATCAAAGGCAACAGCGTAATGCCCAATGAATGGATAATAATTATCTTGTAATTGAGTCGTATTAAAAATAGCACAATATCGTAAATATAAATAAATATTGAACCATTTGAACAATATAATTGATAAAAATAACATAGCCTTCTCCGGCGGCCGGCGAGTAGTATTAACAATAAATAAAAATAAAATCACAAATTAAAGGAAACCGCAGTTTATGTAATTTATATGTAGATTACTGGATTTAATATTTTATAATGTAGTTTGCGTAAAACTTACAAAGAGTAAAGACATTTTTATATAAGAAAAATGTTAAACGTTGAAGGTGGTTTCTGGTAGCAAATTCGATCTAGTTCGTACTTTTGTATGCTATAGACAGCCGTTAAAATCATAATAAAATATTTAAGCAATAATATTTAGCATAGGAAAACAATATGATAATAAAGATAAAATAAAATATGTCTTAGCATGGTTACCCATTAACAAAGATGCTCGAGACAGTGACGTTGACGGGAGTTTTCAATGGGGGATATATTTATATATGTATATTGTATATTGATATATAATATACGTTTTTGTTTTATTAAGCAAACGCATTCTAATCATAGATAGTATAATACTTATACTACACTACTGTCTACTTCTATTATGATCAATGATTCTAATTTCTAATAAGTAAGAGCCAAGAGGCAAGAAGTTGTCCGACCTTTCTTCTAAGACAATGTTCCATAAAATGTTATTATATTTATCTTAATTATTGTCATATGATTTGTAAAAATTGATAACAAACAATAATAATATTTTTTATATTCATCTACATATAGTACTATAATAATTTTTAATAAACCATCAACGATAAGTATTTATGCAAAAATAATCAGATTTTCATAATATACCAGGCAGGTTCAAGGTATTTGTGCAATACTGCAAAGTGCAAATGATCCAACTACAGTAGTCGCTGCTTATTATAATCACGGTTAATGTTATCAATCGTTTATTGTTATCTAAGTCTATAAGTACGGGCCAGATGTATACCTATATATGTAAATTATGTCGGTTATTATAATCAAACGCCGCATAATGTTATCAGTTTGAGGTCATAAAATCAACTTTATGTACGACATATTGTTTTAAACATGGAGGTTTTGCAATAAGTATCGAGGAGGAAGAAGAAGAATATGAAGAAATAGATTTAGATTTTAAAAATTGGTATAAAAATTGATAAAAATATACCTACTACATTACATTTTAGCGAAAAAGATATTTTACATGCTTTATTACAAACATATAAACTTGAAAAAATTGAAAATGAAGAGATTGAGCTTTAGCCACAAACAGATACGTACTGAAAAACCTTACAAATTTTTTTGAAATGAGATCATCAAATTTTAAGTAACATTATAAATATGAACATTTTATCAATGATCTGTTAACGATACAATAAAAAAATATTATTCAAATTAGTAGTAATTAATATAATGTGTAAAGACACATTATATTATTTATATATTAATATTAATATATATTTACATTTTATTTTTTTTTTAAAACAATTTAAATTTTGTATATCTATATACTATAACTTACTATATATTACTATATACCATATACTTTAAAATTTAAATAGTAATAAATTATAATGAATTATAAATATTAATAATTGTTAATAACTTACTATGTGTGTATTAAATTTGATACAACATAACATTATTTTATTTTTTTATTTAAAGTATGTTTTATTATTTTTCAACTTTTGTTTATAGTGTTATCAATCGGATTATATTATCAATTATGTCCTGTACCAAAGTGATTATATTAAGAGGCGACCACTGTAATTGTATCGGTTGTTACAGGCTTACAGCTTTATAATTTATTGAACTATTAAAAAAAGTAACTTAAATATGGTGGAAACTACAACACTACTACATTATCAAGAATTTAGAAATACAAAATACATACATTACATATAACTATTGTCGTAAATACATATTTATTAATATAATATATAATATTGGATCACTTTTACATTATAACTCAAGGTTAGTAGAAACGCTAATAAGAGTATAGTTTAGTTACTGCAAAAAATGTTTTAATGTTCAAACATCACCAAGTTTAACAGTAAAAAAAGTGGTATTTGAATGTTCAAACTTTATGTTAATTGCGAGATGAATACATGGGCAAGTTGAAACATATAAAATTTAAATAATCAATTAGCATTTTAGAGTCTATATCACAAAATTGGATAGCTATGTTGAGTAGGCCGTCCAAAAAGAAAGTTGTATTTTCTTGGAGATGTTTTAGTTGCAAATTGTTTGATGTCAGTTATGAAACATGTGTAATGATAGTTTAATATTTTTAAACATATTTTAAATGTAAATGTTATTAAATAACCTTATCATATCTATACATTATACGAAAAAGTGAAGAAATATAAACATTATTGTTATACAATTTAGCAGAACTAACTAAAATTTAATTAACTTATTTCATTCCCAAAATATTAGAAAGTGTATTTTAAACAACCCGAAATTGTAAATAAATTTCACCTAGTATATTCAATTATTTTAAAAATAAACTAGTGAGCGTTAAGTATAACTGTGAAAGTATAGTTTTCGTTGTTTTATTGTGTCTACAGTCTATACACAATAGGCTATTCTGAGTATTGGACAGCTGTTTATCAATAATAATTAAGAATTCATTTAAAAATTTTTTGCATTCGGCTGGGATGAAAACTTTGAAAATTCGTAAAGGTGAAGTTTTTGACTAGCAAATTCCGGGAGTGGACTCGCAAATACTAGCAAATTAAGACGAAAGTTTTGATACCGATTTGGTTTGTTTTGAGTAAGGTGGGTGGGCCGACTTCAGAACTTTGAAAGCTCATATCTGGGCTTATGAGGACTAGCAAATTCCGGGAATGGAATCGCAAATACTAGCAAATTAAGACGAAAGTTTTGATACCGATTTGGTTTGTTTTGAGTAAGGTGGGTGGGCTACCTGAAGTTGACCCACCCTTGAATAGGGGAGGAAGGAATGACTAGTAAATTCCGAGAATGGACTCGCAAATTCTAGCAAATTATTCGCGAAATTTTGGCATAGATTTTGTATGGATTGTGCGATGTCGATGGGCCAACTTCATGACCGTCTAATACTATAATATTACCAACTATACTAATATTGATATATTATAATTATATTTTTCTTTTCTTTTTTATATTTAATTAATAATTATACAGTTTGTATATTTTTATAAATTAGGTGAAACTACTGTTGATTTTGTCTAAAAAATATCTGACAATATTAAATTTTTTATTTTAAATTCAGGCCATTAGTTAATAATTTAATATTACATTCATTTGATTAGATTAACATTTTAAACTAAAAATAAACTATTTTCATCATTTTATCATAATTATGCTTTTAGCTTCAATTTAGTAGTCTTTTTTAGTAATTTGAAACTAATTTAAAGGGTATACGAAAAAGGAAACCTATTCAGTCTATTGGAAAAAAACAATTTTTACGGCGTGTACAAGATGATATATTAAAACAACTTTCCTCTGTCGATTAAAGGGTTCATGATGAACTTCTAACAACTTCATCAATAAAAGCAAATCAATGTGAATCAAATATGAATTTAACTCCAACTATCTCATCTGCAGCGCCTTCTGTTAATCTTGCAGCCACTTCTTGGATGAATAATGAAATGAACAGTAATACAATTATTGATCATACTACTTTGATTAATGATAGTATTAATTCTCTATATGGAAAGTTACAAGAATGGATGTTAGATTTTCATGTTTCTCATAATTGTGTAAATGCCCTTTTGTCAATATTAAGATCAGAAGGGTTAAAACTTCCAAAAGACACAAGAACTCTAATTAACACTCCTAAAACAGGTGATCACAAAATTATTAGTATTCATCCAGACTCATATATACATCTTGGACAATTCTTGGTGTTGAGTATATGATTTCTAAAATCTTGTCTTTGCATCTTTGTGATATTGATAACAAAGATAAGGTATTCAAATTTTAAGTGTCTCATAAGGTTGCCAACTTTTATAATTTGTAAAACTGGACGTTTACTGAACGCAGTTAACGAGTTGTGTCCCAATAATAAAAGTGGGACCACGGCTTAAGATAGAATGGTTGCAAAACGAGTCATTATTTTGTGATCACCAATTGATTAAATTGTTAAATTAATAATTAATTATTATTAAATTGTTTTTATCAGAAATCTGTTAAAAGTTACATTATAGCGCTATCTAGTTGCTAATATAAACATCATAAAAATTGTATTCCTATTTTGTATTTTCGTGTTCACAAAAGTTACAAAAAAAAAAAAAACAGAAACAAAATAAATACTATGAAGATTCATCAATGGATAGTCACAGTTCACAAACTTGTATCTTTTTATTTATTTATTTTTTTAAAACCACTTAATTCGTGCTTAGTGCGAATGCCTATTGTAAAAGTTAATATTTTTTATTCTTAATATATATAAACTAAAATATACTTTTTCTGGATTTAACTGGTAATTATATGGTTCCAAATTCTCTAACAAGCAAAAAGGAAAACATAATGTTATTAATATAATATAGTTTTTTTAATTCGTCTTCTTTAGGAACCACAAAAAGAGTTTTAGACACATTATGTGACTCACGAATTGCACAATAATTAGGCATAATGACCAAAGGCAATAGACGTAATAGAAAATTCACAAAACCAATAACCAAACACAGACTACAGTGAATAGTGATGAGATTTCGACATAAAATAATCATATATATATATACCACGAGAGCAGTGAATCGTGATTATAATTAAGTTATTAACTCAATTATATTTATAATTCAATATTTTGGCGGGATTTGGGCATATTATAATATTGTAACTACAATTAACAACCACCGTGAGCGTTAGTAGTAGTTCACTTTTTCGTATGTTAGATAAGAATTCTCGTACACCGTGGTCTAACATTGAGTATTTTTTTTTTATAGTATACCCCGATGTGCAACCTTTCTATCTTAAGCCGTGATTGGGACACACGAGTTGTGTCCCAATAATAAAAGTGGGATATACGAATTGAGTCTCAACTGTTTTATAAGGTTTTACACAAATTAGGTCACAAGAATAAAATATGTTGTTACGTTAATTGATATAAAAAAAGATTTTATAAATTTAAATCGAGAAATTTGTCCATTTCAATGTTGTACAAATATCCACATATATTTTATAAGATATTTACTGAATACAATTGTTCGATTCTGTTCATTATTATTATCGCGTTGAGATAAGGTATGCGCAAAGCTACGACGATTGTCATTCTATAATGTACATTTGTACTCTTCTATCATGATTATGATCATCTACTATATTAAAGATAACGAACTATATTACTATAATATATATAACTATACTCGGATATTACAAAATCACACTTGAATTTTCGACGAGATATAATAAAATATTATATTATTATACGATTAATTAACTAGTTACTAGTCAGTCAAACACCACCCGTCCACTATGGAGCAAATGACGAGTGAGAAAAACAAAACGCTTTTAGATTCTGAACGGAGTGATGAATGTATTTATTTTACAATGATGTGTGTTTTTTTTTTGTGTCTGACGACAACATTTGGAGCAGTAATAATGCTCCGATTTTGCTCCGAAAAGGTTATCAATTTTAAAATGTAAATAATTCTACGTCTTCTATAATTCTAACTACCTTAAAATGGTAATTATTTAAAGACCTTCATAATAAATTATGAAATTTTTAAAACCATTAATAATATATTAAAGCATTAACTACTGGTAACACTTTTTTTTTAAAGAAATAACAGTTGAACAAATAAATCGGTACCTTTATTTTCTTCTATAGAATACGTTTTTCACAAATTTTAATTCAGAGCATCTAAAAAGTTTTTCTTCTTTTCTTCATTTTGGCAAATGTTTCAATAACATTGTTGTAATCCATATCTTCAGCAACATTTCTTTCTAAGCTTAAAACCGCCAAGTTAGACAACCTATCCTCAGCAATTGTAGAACGGAGGTATTTTTTATAAGCTTCAACCTACTAAATGACCTTTCTGCAGTTGCACTACTTATAGGCAGAGTATAATATATTTTATACAATGTTGATAAATTTGGATATGAAGAAATCATATCATTTTCTATCATGAATTTTAACATATTGTTGTCAAATACTTTTTTATTTTTTATTTCTGCAATTAATTGGATATAAATAGAACAAAACGACTTGTACTCCAAAATAAGATTTTCTTGTTCAACATCTACTTGATAAAATGTAGAAAGTTCTATAAGGGGTTCAACTAAAATTTCATTACTGGGTCTACCTTCAAAAGATTTTTTTGGATCAAGGATTTCAAATTTTCTTACAATACTAGAAAAATCTTCAAAGCGATATTTTTACATGTAATATTTATTGGTAGATACTAAAACCTTAATTCTTACCTTGTAATATAGAAGGTGTATGTGTATTTATAAAAGATAAAATACTAGTATTTCCTTTAACCATCTTTTCTTTTTCTTTTATTATTATTCGAGCTCCACCAGATAGCCGTTTTTTTTTCATGTCAGATTGAATGGGTTTCATAATTAAAATTTAAAAAAATTGCGAAAAATCACAGACAAAACAACAGAATTAACAATATACAACGATTTTATAAAATCAACGCTTATAATATGCTCAATGTAAATACGAACATTTTATTAGCACCCATATCTAAAATTTCGTTGATGTTGGGCATTGGGAACGCGTCGCCGATGGTGAGGCTGTTGAGCTTTCTATAGTCCACGACCACGCGGTATTTTTGTTCTCCCGAAGCGTTGACCTTTTTTGGCACGATCAAGAGAGGCGCGTTCCAAGGACTATCACTCGTGGTGATTACTCCGTCGTGTAAGAGTTCGTTTACTTGTTTATTTATTAGCCCGGAATCTTGCAGAAGTTGCAATAGGGTTTTTTTTTCTTTCTCCCCCACCCGTGGGGGATCCCGTTTCAGACTTCGCTTGAGTATGAGTCGAATTGTTAGTTTTTCCTGTCTGTGAGCCTTTAATGAAACGACAGTTTTCTGTCTGGTGCGTGTTGGTTATATGCCGATATGCTGAGTGAGCATAACCGTGCGGCGCGTGCAGGGGTTCACAACACAATTAGGAAAGATTATTTAATTACCTATTGAATAAATCTTATTTTTAAAATAATTGTTATAATGTATTAACACTGGAATTCACTAATACACATAATAAAATTAATTCTATATATTAATTGGGAAATATAATATATATCTAATAAATAATACGTAATAATGAATTATTATAATAATATGTAGGTAATAATATAATAAAATAAAATTACTATAATTATTAAAATAATATGTGTAACACAATTAAACTGCAGGTTCCTCTGAAACGGATATTGAAATATTATACATATTAATATAGAGTCGCCAGATTTTAAAATCGGGACATGATATTGAATAACCTTTTTTTATATTGATAAATAATAATATCCATTATTTTATTTTATATTTATTATTTTATAATTAGAAATACAACAAAAAGTAATAATATAGCATATTTATTCTCATTATTTTCTTATGTATATATACAGGGTGATTGATTAAGCGTAAAACACTCATTATTTCAAAAAGTATTAACTTTTTTCAATTTTTTTTTTTTCAAAATGTTTAGTTTTATGCTTTTCTAAAACTATGTAAAAATTTTATTTTTTTCACTTTAATATTTAATAGTGAAATCACTATCAACTTTTGATTTTCAAATGGCAACCTATACCTGCTTAAAATGTTATAAAATAGGAGAGATATATTTTTTATGAATTTTAACGTTTAAATTATTATTTTTCATTTAACCGTTCGCGAGTTATAGCTGCTCAAAGTTGGGTGGTTTGAGGTTCTTAGGTGTTAGTCTTAGTCCCAAAGGTTATTACGGCTGTGAGACATTGATTAGAACACAATTATTATTTGCAAAGACCAGTAGTTCAAATTATAAATCGTTATCGTTCGACCAAAGGTACTAATATCGTTATAGTTTAATTTGTACCTCCTACTATCTAAAAGAATACAGAATACGAACTATGGACTACCGTGGACTATGGCACTGTATCAGTAATATCAAAAATTATGATTAATAATAAATCAGATGAAACCACGGCCATATAGATATCTATATGGCCGTAGATGAAACAGATCTTATCATTTTAAATTTTTATTATCGTGGTTTTATTATGGTAACAATATCATAATATGAAAATACCTCCTAAACTACTACACGTGACAAATTATAATACTTTAATCAAAGATAAACTCTCATCGAACCAAACCGTTGGGTATTCCCAATAAAAATAGATAATACAAATGTTTACTTTTCACTTTTCAGTGCTATACTGCTATGGCCTATGCTAATATGCAAAATAATGTCCTATAGGTAACTTTTAAACAAAAAAATATAAAATTCATGTGACATTTAGTTTAATAAGTTTAATTTAAGTCGTCTTTCTGTGATTGAAAATTCAATTATTTTATTACTTTCATTGCTAACGTAAAGAGTAAACACGTCATACGCCAACATTCATAATATAATTAAATATTGAAACATTAATGATTCTCTAATATAATGTTGTTATATAAATAAAAATTATAATAAATATGATGAATAATCATAAGTAGGTAGTTTTTTTTATAACGTATTTTGTTTAACTATTTATTTAAACCTAAGTTTCATTTAAATTGGTATTACCATTGATTATAAATACTATATGTAGATTGCTCACTGGCCGGTTTTTCGGTGGCGTGCTATTTGCACAGTATCGTTAGGCTGCACTGCGGGCGCATTGTTAGTTGTGAACAGTAACGCTGTAATCGCTAACGTCGCTAGCATCTGGCCGACGGCGATATTCTAATAATAACTAGGGGGCTAGTAACGAGGGGCTTCAATGCAAAACGTACTTTTTCCATTTTTATGAAAATTGAGTTATACATTGATTCTTATCGTTAATAATTGTATGGGGAATCGACTGGTACCATTATTTTAATCCAAAAAGCTCTATTTCCTTAAGAAAACGTTGATTCAAAAACTATGTTTTCTGCAAAACGTTCCTTTTCCAAAGTAACTTTCAATGCAAAACGTTCTTTTTCCATTTTGCTTCAAAATGGACCTTTTCCAATGTTAAAAATATACCTTACATAGTAACTTCTGCAAAACGTACTATTTCCTTCATTATTTTTCAAAAAGGTCTATTTCCATTATCAAGCAAAACGCTCTTTTTCCTATACATTTGGTATTAGTGATTAAATAGTTTTTATCCAAAACGTACTTAATATTTTTTTTAGTTATAATTTTGAGATAGTACATTTTTAATAAAAGTTTACATAAATTAATTCCAAATTATATTTATGCCAAGTGTTTATTTAAAATTCTATGTAATTTAAATTTTCATAAAATGTGCTAATCTCGTTTCTAATATCAGTACTATATGAGATATTGTACAATATAGATTCTATGATACCAAATCCCTCCAAAATCTAATCAATCTGCAATCATTGTGCTAATGTTTTATAAATTAATTTTGTTTATGTTACTATTAATATTTAAACGTAGAGTATATTAAATAAATTCAATTAAATATATTTAATATAATAGTAATTTTTAGTATGAATAGGGCCAAACGAATGCTGGAAGCAGCAGCAGCAACATCAGTAAGTATAAATTAAATAAACATTTTAAGTTTTAAAATAGGTAGGTACATACTAGGTATTTATTTTAGTATGTTCATAAAATACAATATTCACTATTACACCAGTTACTTTGTTTACAATTTTAGGAGTTTAGTCCAAAACAGTTGTTTGTTGGAAATGTAAGACATCACAAAAAAGTGAGTAGATACCTACTTAGGTAGTTGTAATAATTGATTCTACCAATGTTACTAAGTTAAAAGTTCCCTAGTACACTTTGGTATTTTCATTTTCAAATATCATTTTGTTATTGTAGGATAAATCAGAAAATAGGCCAAAATCTTCTAATTTAAACTGCATTGAAATAGATGATACTGTGCTAAACAAGCCATAAATTGATAAGACACAAAATGTAAGTTTCAAAATGTTGAGTGAATTGTGTATTACTAAACAATTTTTATTCCTCTAAACAAAAGTTAGTGTATTAAAATTGTGACACATACTCAAAAATTTTATTTTTTATTTTCATATTAAGATTATGTTATTTAAATATATTTTAGGATAAGGTAAAAAATTTGCTGCAGTGTAATGAATTAATGGTTAATACTGAGGAGCCATCCACTTCAAAAATTGATAGTACAAAAAAATATGTAAGTTTCAATAATTATTTATTATTTGTTGTTATATTATATTCATGTGTAACACTTGTGTTTATATTTAATTTAGTATTGTATTTTAATAAACAATTTTTAAAGTAAATATTAATATTAATGTTCCTAACAATAAACAAGATTTCAATAAATTAGTCATAATTTTATTTTATTTCAAAATGTCAACATATTCATAGGTTTCAATAGTATTTGAAATAAATTAAAAATATAAAATATCATTAAGCATAATGCATATTATTTTGTTATACAACATTAATAATATTAACTAATTATTTATCTTGTTTATTGAATTGTTTAAAATTATGACTAATTTATTGAAATATTGTTTGGTTTTTCTTGGTATTATTGATATTAGGTTTGATAATTTTAGGGTTTTGATATGGTATATTTGAATTGTATGGAATTTGTTTATGAAGAAACTTTGCTTCTTCAATCTGAAGAAATACATTCAAATAGAATCAATCAAAATCCAGTTGAGATTTTATTAAATAATCCTGAACATACAGAGTGTATTGAAGTCATTGATGGAGGAAGAAAACTAAAAAAGCCAAATACAAGGAATGAAAAAAAAATTAAAAAAAAATAAAATCTCATCTAATGTTATTATTGAGTTTAGTCACAAAAATATGAGCAAGCCTATCTGTAGGATTTCTGAAATAAATTATAACTGTGTTCAAAATTTTAAAAATAATTTAAGTATCTTAGAAACCAAAATTGATCAAGATCAATTTTTAATTTCAGCAATGTCAATAGTCAAACCTGTGAGAACTGATCGTCGAAAAATCCAACATCGAACAGATAGAAATGTAGTAAGATATTTTTTACCTACTCTTCTAGGAAAAATACCTGTATGTTCTACAGTGTTTAGGTCAATCACATCAATCACAAGAAAGCGTTTAAACATTATTTCGGAAAACTATATGAAAAATAATAGCTTAGGTAGTCCTAAAGAAAATCATGGAGGAAGTCGATTGAGTTTGGATGATGAAAAAATCAAAAATTCAATTATTGTTCATATCCAAAATTTCAAAGTCAAGAAAAGTCACTATTCGAGAACAGACACAGGACGTTCTTATCTTCCACCGGGAATAACTATAAAGTTAATGTATAAACATTGGAAAAATGAGATGATTAAAACTAATCAAAAGTTTGCTTCATTTAGTAAGTATTACTTAATATTTACCACAAAATTTAATCTGGGGTTTGGACATCCTCGACAAGATGTGTGTGGTTATTGTGCTGGTCTAAAAGACAAATTAAAAAACGAGGTTAATGAAATAATTAAAATTGAATTACAGGAAAACCTTAGTGCTCATAAATACATCAGTAAAAAATTTCATAGCTTGATGAAAAAAACGACTGAAAACTCAATAAATATTTCTTTTGACATGATGCAAAATCAACCACTACCAAAACTCAGCATTACAGAGACATTTTATAGTCGTCAAATTTGGTTGTACAACTTAACTTTTGTACTTAACTCCGAACTTCAAAATCCTGAAAATTGTTTTACATATACTTGGCTCGAGACAGAAAGTGGGAGAGGCCCAAATGAAGTTGCTTCTGCACTCCTAAACTTTTTAGAAATGATTGATAACCGACTTCAAACCCAAGACAAACCTATGACTGTTGTTAACCTATTCTCCGATTCTTCTTCAGCTCAGAACAAGAATAAATTTGTTATGACTGCACTACTTTATTTTATAAACCATAAGGCAAAGGTGATCAACGAAATACATCATTACATTCCCGTACGTGGACACAGTTATAAGCCGCCTGATCAGGTATTTGGTCGAATTGAAAAGAAGTTGAGACAAATGGAAACCATTTTATCACCAAATGAATATTATAGAGTGTTTAAAGAATACACTACAGTAAGAACTTTTGATAAAGATTATGCCATTATGGACTTTAAAACTGCCGTAAAAAAAATTGTTAAAAAAATTGATTTTAAAAGTACTGAACAAAAACATTATTCCTATATTCGAGGTAAAAAGACTGTTGGAGTAAGTCCATCATATGAAGAGGAACCAATACGAATAAATGTACTTAAAAAGCAAGCCAATTTGGAAAGTATTGGTTCAGCTGAAAAATTACCCAAGACAAATCACGTTAAACATCCAAAACAGGAAGACGTGAGACGTTTATTAAAATTCTTCACAGTGCCACCTGATGCTCAAGACTTTTATGAGGATATTTTTACTGAAAATACTAGCAGTATTAATTCAATAGAGGATTGTCAAGTATATGATGAAGATGCATAGATAAAATAAATATTAATAAAAGTACCTAGTTACTTTTTGTTCATAATTTACAAAAGAATTTCTTATAGATTTAATAAATACCAAGTGATATAAGTGTAAGTACATGTAAGTTCCTAATGTTCTTTTGCTTCATTAGTTTATAATAAAGGTACCTAGATAAAGTTGTTACTTTAAAATTTAAAATAATTATTTTGTTTAATATATTTAGGTAATTCAGTTGTTATTATTACAAATACTCAGAAAGAAATGTGTATGTGATAATTTATAATATAGCTTTGCATTAAAAGGACAAAAGTTTCATTTTAATTGTTAATATTTGTTTATTATTAATCATGATTATTTAATATTAATTAATAAAAACACATCATACTCAAAAATATTATATCTTATATTTTGTCCTATAGGTATCCAACAATTTTATTCAAAATGGACTTTTTCCGGAATTTTAGAATACTATATTATAAATGTCTACTTGCCGTTTAATATATTCAGCCCCCCTCTAAATCTAAAGTTGAAATTGCGTCTATGAACATACCTATATATTATTATATTTTAAAATAAAATATTTACTATACGCAGCGCATGTAATTCCTACATTAAATTAATTATATTATTGTTATAGTTGAGAATGTAACTAAATCTACACCGTCGGTTAATATTTTAAATTCACCCAAAGCTTGGAATTGGAGTGTCAAGTACTCAAGTACAGACTTTATTGGAGGTATATAAGAATTATAAATATTATAAAAACAAAAATAATAGTTATTATCTGAAATATCAAATTAATTATGTGGTAATTAAAAAAAAATGTGCCCATGAGTTTTCAATAAATTTTTTATTATAAGAACTATACAGTCTATACATGTAGAGTCTTGTACCTATAACGATTCCTACATTTTCTAGTATTAAAACCTGAAGTTAAAAATGATCATGTAAATGAAGTATAGATCACAACTCCAACAAAATCGCGAAAAAGCAGAAGTGCAAATGACGGTATGTACCTCAAAACATATCATTGCATGTATACGATAAACGATTCTAATTGGGGACAGTATAATATTATGTAATATGTAGCATAAGATATTTTATATTATTCCATTTATATATAGTACTTGACACTTGATATAGTCAAAGGTAGGCATTAACGAGTTAAAAAGTTAATTATTTTTTAACTTTTTTACTTAACTAGGTAGTTAGTTTATTTTCTAAACAAATTATGAACTTAACTAGTTTAATATACAGTTGAAATAACTTAGCTTTTCAGTTGATTTAAAAAAATCCTTCAAGTTAAAAACATTTTGAAATTTTACGTTTATACGTAAATATTACTATATTAGTATAAAATAAAAATATAATATTATAATCTACACGCAGTGTATATATGATAGAAGTTCAATAAAAATGTTTTTTATAATTTATAAATTACAAACTTTATGTGATTTACATACCTACTAATTAAAAAAAATTTTCACGATTATTTGACGAATTTACGTAAAAAAATGATGTTAAAACGCTTATAATATTATTTTATATTATTATTTTAAGTCCAAATTTGGTCGAGTACCTACATACTGAATCTGATTTAATTAATTTGAAATTTATTATATAGGTACTTACATTTTTTTTAAATAATAGCATTATAATTAATATAATATAAAACTATAAAATACCCTAGACTGACAAACCGTCTCCGCTCAAAATCGTTTTTCGTATACAATGATATATCATTGAATTCAAATTTAATACTATCCATTATAGTAACCTACTTGTAAACTTCTGTACATCCACTTACCCGGTTTTTTTTATTAATCTTATAGTCGTCAATACTTAAAATATTTGCACACCTTCGCCATCTACATGTAAAGTTTTAACACCAACCAATACTTATAGGCGTGTAAATGAACTTTTATTTTGCCCTACAGTTTTATTCGACACTAGCCCAACTAATCCGAAGTCACTCCAACAACCAAATCATTGGTCTCCAAACTTATAAATCTACCAAGCACCGAAGAAAAATCTTTAAAATCTAATAATGATACACAATGTCTCAACACAACAATTGATAAAAATTGTATACTGAAAAAAAAAATAAAAACATTGAGAAGGAAATTGAGAAGGAAATTAAAACGAAAACGCGCAGTTATTCGATCTTTGAAGAAAAAGTGTTTAAATATAAACAATAAACCAACAAATATTATTAATTTTTTTAAAGAAACAAAATTTTGTCTGTCTATTCGAAAGCCTTGATATCAATGCAACTTTTGCGTAAAAAACGTAAGCCATGGTTAAAATCAGAAAAAAATTAGCATTATCATTACCTATATTAAAAGTCACCGTCGACCTACAAATACATGCGGAGAAATGGAATTAATTTACCCGGCGAAAGCACTGTGCGCTCGTGGTTAAACTCAATACATTTTCAACCTGGGTTTTCTTCCTCATATTTAGAACAAATACATTTAAAAACATCTGAAATGACTATGTGTGATATGAAATGTGTGATTATGTTAGACGAAGTTTTTATAATGAAAGCCGTAGAATATAATAAGTTCCATGATTATATTGAAGGTTTTGAAGATTTGGGACCATTGGGACGTAATGATAAAATTGGGACTCATGCGTTAGTAATTATGGTACGTGGCTTATACAAAAACTGGAAGTTTCCTTTAAGTTTTTTCTTTACTGGCAGTGGCGTTAAAGGTAATGATCTGGTTATCATTATCAAACAAGCTATAAAACATAATTGAAGTCGGGTTAATACCAACCTGTATAGTGTGTGACCAAGGAACTCAAAATCGACGAACATTCTCGTTACTTGGTGGTACACGAGAAAAACCATATATTATAGTAAATGAAAATAAAATCTATTTATTATACGACATGCCACATATCGTCAAAAGTATACGGAATAATTTATTAAATGGTAATTTAAATTGGCAAAAAAGTTATATCACTTTCTGATGTTCATAAAGCATATGCAATTGATACTAAAAATTCTGCACGTGCTATGTGTAAAATTAGTCCTGCACATTTAGCTCCTAACCCATTTCCAGTGGCTAAGCGTCATAGGAGACGATGAGACAACGTCTCCCCACTTACAAATTAGAACACAGGACAAATAATATTGTTTTATAAAATATTTACAAATTTGAACGTCATTTATATTATAAATATGATGTATGTAAATCGATTTTTCGTTGTACAATTATAGTCTTATAGAATTCTTAAAATAGATTAGATGCGCGGATACGGCGGTTCGTACAAGCTGGCGATGCGGGTCATTCCAAATATAGTATTATATCCAAGAGACGTTGCGATGCAACGTCTCATAATTATAGGCGTGTGGGTACAGGGGAATTTTAATTTGAGTAGGGTTTACTATCTACACTAGGAGACGCGTCTCGCTGTTCATATATTCTCATTTATCGACGTCGCCATCGCGTTGTCACGCTATCGTTCGCTACAAATCGTAATAGCTGATAGCCGATAGGTACGTATTTCTTTTTATTGTTTTTCATATTGTACATTTGTATCTAATTTGTAATTTGTCATGGCTGATGATTTAATTAATACAATCTTAAATGATGAAATTATTATTTATTCATATGAAAAAAAATTTGAATTAAAAAATAAAAGACCATGCCCTTTATTAAATTTAACGACAGCAGACGGAAAATCAATTCGAAAATTTCAATTCTTGTGGTATTCAAAATATAAATGGCTTACTGGTAGTCAAGTTAGAAATAAATTATATTGTTATTATTGTCTATTACTAAGAGGAGAGAAAACCTGGAGCCAAGAAGGTATATCAACAATTAAAAATTTCGAACGAAAAGCAAAGAAACACGCTATTTCTGAAAGGCATCTCGTTTGTCAGGAACAATTTGAGTTACTCGGGGGAAATATAATTGATCATGCACTATCAGAAGGGCTACGCCTAGAAGCAATAAAACATAATGAACAAGTTGGCATTAACCGTCGCATATTAGCTCGATTAATTCATGTTGTGTGTTATTTGGGGAAACAAGAGTTGGCTTTCCGGGGACACGATGAACGAAAAACCTCATCAAATAAGGGTAATTATTTAGAGCTATTAGAACTACTATCGCAAGAAGAACAAATACTCAAAGAACATTTTTTATCTAATTCTTTATTTAAAGGAACGTCTAGTGATGTGCAAAATGATTTAATTGCTTGTATTACAGATGTTGTTAATACTAAAATAATGAATGAGTTAAAAAATGCTAAGTTTGTGTCCATACAAGCCGATGAAACCACCGATGTTTCGTGCAAATCACAAATGAGTATTATTTTAAGATACGTCGTTGACAACTATATGGAAGAAAGATTTATAGGTTTTTTCGATGTGTCAAAAGATAAAAGTGCTGTTGGGCTCTCAAATATTTTATTGGCAGAAATAACCAAATGGAATATAAATGATAAAATTATCTGTCAAACTTATGATGGAGCTGCCGTCATGGCTGGAACACAAAATGGAGTCCAAGCCATTATTAAAAAAACTTATCCTAAAGCTCTTTTTATTCACTGCTATGCCCATTAATTGAACCTCATTTTTTTGCATGGGTCAAAAAATATTAAGCCCGTTCGTATTTTCATAAGTGACCTTACAATGTTCCACACATTTTTCAGTAGATCACCAAAACGAACTGAGCTACTTCGGGAAAAAGGTTTTAAGTTGCCAAAGAGTAGTGAAACGAGGTGGAATTACCATTCAAGAGCAGCAGCTACTATAAGTACTCATTTTAAAGGCTACAAAAAGCAATATCGCATGTAACAGACGGAGAAGACTGGGATCCGATTTCTATAAGTACAGCTAATGGGTTACTGCATAAATTATCAAATCCAAAATTTGTCTATTTATTATGTCTGTTTCATCGAATATTTATATACTCGGATCATGTATTTTTAATACTGCAAACAAAATGCACTGCAGATGTACAAATTTGCATAAATGAAATAAAAAATTTATCTACGAAATTATCAACTATGAGAAATGACCAAAATACTATAACTGAATGTTGTGAATCTGCAATGGAATTAAATAACGAACATCAATACACAGACAAAGATATAAATAGCCTGAAAAATATAAAGTATGAAATATTGGACTTAATAATTGTCCAAATTGAAGTTCGATTTCAAGATTTTCACAATTTGAAATTTATTGAGCTCACAAACAACAATGAATTTAAGAATTACAAAAAACATTTTCCAAATGAGAAACTTTATCAACTACTAAATGTTTTCCCGGGAGTATTCGAGCAAGAGAGATTACAAAATGAATTGACGATTATTTACAATGATAATAACAAACAACCTCACACCTAAAGAACTGCTAAATTATATTTTTAAAGGTTGGTATATAATAATACATTAAATTAAGTTGATAATTTTTATTTTTAAAAACATTTAATAAATTTTAATATAATATTTATATTTGTTTCAGCTGAGTTACAAGAAGTGTATTTAGAGCTTACTAAATTGTTACAATTAATTTTGTGTATTCCTGTAACGACGGCTTCTAGTGAAAGAAGTATGAGTACTTTAAAAAGAATCAAGACGTTTCTAAGAAATACGATGACGCACGATAGATTCTCAAATTTGAGTACTATGGCTATCGAAAAGAAAATGTTGAGCGAATTAGTAACTGACCCGACATTTATAGACAATGTCATTGACTTATTTTCAAAGATAAAAAGTAGAAAAATAGATTTAACATATAAATTAACATAATTTTTTTTTAAATTTTATCAAAATGCGAGTTGCATATAAATGATATATTAATATCTTATTTTACTTTGTTTCTTATAAATTATAATAACACTTGTTATTTTTATTATTATTTTAAGGAAGTTGTAACGTTTATAAATATAATATTTTATTTTATTTTTAGTTTTTGAACAATTATTTATTACCGTATAGATAAAATAAAAAAATGGGGCAAGCGTATTAGTGTCATTTTCTTTTCAATGTCTCCTTAACCAAAAACTCACGCCTCGCCACTGCCCATTTCAAAAAATGACATGTAAACTCGCTATTCAGTTATTAAGCAGGTCAGTATCGGCAGCAATAAGAACATGCGTTACTACTGGAGAATTAAAATCAAATACTGCCCTTGATACAGCTGATTTCATTGAGATGGTAGATAAAATGTTTGACGCTAGTAATAGTAAAAAGCTCTATGACCCTAATCAAAACAGACGACCGTTGAGTGAAAAAAATGCCCACATAATTAAACATTTGTCTACCGCTCGTTCAGTATTTCAAAAAAACGTAAAAAAATGTTATAAGACAAGTTAAGTACACCGCCATGTTTTACTGGTATCGTGTGGACAATTACAGCTATTATTCAACTTAATGAATCAGAGAAATACACATCAAGACTCCGAGAAGATAATGATTTCTTTTTACTGACCAACAGATTAACGCAGGGCACATTGGAGAACTTATTCTCAATAATCCGCCAAAATTGGGTACGTAAATAGTAAATAATTAATATATATATATATGTTATTGACCTATATAATAATAATATCCACTAATAATTAGTTACATATAAATACAAATATAAAAAAAAAATTTACTATTATGTTAAATAGATAAATATATTAAATATTATTCTGATATTATGTAAATTTAATTATTTTAATTTTACTCAAATTATTAAATTTTGTTTTAAGTTTTTTTTTAGTGAAGTATTACCTAATACTTACCGTACTTAGTAGTAAGTTTTTTTGCTAAGTATTTATGTTTATTTTTTATTAAATCAACAGGTACAACAGAAATCCAACTGCACGCACTTTTTGCTGCTGTTCCGCACATATTCGTTCTTTTAGTCTCATGAAATGTGCTACTTCATGTAATAATTGCGTACCCGATGATTCAGAATTTATGACTGTTGAAGTTTTAAAAGATATTAAGAAATAGAAATTGAGTCTAGAATAGACGAAGCATTAAAGGGAAACATTCAGGGCCGCATTTAAGATTTAGCCGCCCCGTGCAATCAAATTCTGCCGCCCCCTCCCGTTTCAGTTTACATAAATACTAATAATTTTTGTTAAACAAATAACAAATTACGTTTACAAACAGCTTACAGTTGTAGATAAATAAATTAGGAATCAAAAATTTACCAATTGAAAAAAGAAAACCTATAATATATTTTTATTTTATTTTTTTAATCAGTATTTGTAGCATATAGTAAATAGTAAAGTTAGGTCACTAAATAATTTTATAAATACGTTTAATTTTTAATTAATGGTTAAGTTCTGCAGACAATTTTTTATTAACATTTTTTTCTACATTTTAATGATGCAAATTCTTCGATTACACCATTGTAATCAATTTTTGATGTTAAATCCGCTTCTATGGTCATCATTGCCAAACCGTTGAGTCTATTTTCTTTAGAACATGATCTAAGATACGATTTTACTCTCTTCAGAGTTGAGAATGATCTTTCCGTTGAACAGTTGCTAATAGGTGTGCATAGCAACATTCTCAAAGAAATATCAATATAAGGATAAATATTTACAACATTTTTTTGCCTTATAAATGCACACATATCTTGTATGATATTTGGAGCATCACTGCCAATACTTTTTAAATGGCCTCTAAAATGTAGGCATTCATTTATAAAAGACGGTTCCAAATCATTGGGATATTCTTTTTGTAGTCTAGCAGCGTACATATAAACATCAGCAACTGACAACGTAGTCAGTTTAAAAAAGAATTTATAGTTTTCAAGTAGGTGGTCATACGATTCTTTCCTTTTTTCTAGTCCATTAATTAATTTATCCAACATTACAAAATAAGTATCACTTTTGAATATTTCTGCCGAAATTAGGTTCATATTTTCAGACAGTCTTTCATCAAAAATTTTTTTTCGCTTTTTTTAACGTTTTAAATTGTTTTTAAAGTCTTTAATACCTGTTTTTTCAATTGCTGAAGATTTAAAATGTTCGTAAGCTTCATCATAGCGAGAATCCCTCACATAAACTATTAATGAATTATACAATTCGACTACAATACCCAAATCAATATTCACAGATTGCAATTTTTTACTTACTACATTAAATCTTTGTAGAATATGACCCCAAAAGATTGATAAGAAACCTGTTTCCTAGGGATACAGATATTTCTCTTAGAACTCTCTTGGAACTCTTCTTCAACCGTAAACTGATTAATATTTTCTATAAGTAAAAACATACTTTCATTACAAGAAAATTAGTTATTAAATTTACACTATTATAGACAAATTAATTAACATTCATTTCTTGATAAACTTTTGTCAGAAAATGTAAATGTCATTAGTACTTACTATCTATTTCAGTAACATTTGAGTTAGGAACACTTTTTATGTTTTTGTTAAGCTCATTGCTAATATTACATTCTTTTACAAATTCTGAATTATCAACTTACTCACGTGTGTGAAGTTGGGTGACCAAAGCTAGGTGACTGTTTTTCAGACGAATAGTGATAAGAAACCTTGTACATTGGGTTGCGTTTAATTCAATTTCAGGCGAAAATTGAAAATAGATGTCGCACTATGTCAAGTAATAATTATCTGTTTTAAAAGTAAATTATAAATAAATATTCTATTGACGTCCTTACCACGATAGTTATACCGAACATATTGTCATCATACCATTATGATTTGTAACAAACCAATAATAATAGAAACTAGAAAATTAGGTTATAACTTATTATAATATTCTCTCCATAATATAATACACGTTCTAAGTTCTAACAAATATACGTTGTTTAAAAGTTTAAAGATACTGTGGTATAACGATTGTTTGGAAATGTAAGTATTTTCTTAGTTATTTAATTATCTAGTTATATTATATTTAAGTGCATTATAATATTCCGTTTACCTATCCACATAATGATTGTTAGTGCAATTATTTGAGCCCCCCTTAATATTTTACAGAGATCTATGTAGTTATTAGATATATTGTAGGTACATTTAGAAGATGGATGGACATTTTGAGATTAGAAAACTAATGTATGACATATTAAAGTTATATTCTATAAACGTAAAAAAATAATCTTAATGATTTTAACAGGTTTAAAAATAACAGAAACTTTCTTTATGTTTTAAGGTAATATTGTATTTGATTTATGTTTTTCAATATTAATTACTAATTATACTAGATACACTCAAACAATTGAAAATATTATAATAAATTATTTTTAAAATCAATACCTATATTATTTAAATAGTTAATGCATAATATTATTAAGATTGATTCTGGATTTTAATTGGCTTCAATATTAACATCTCATATAAAAGTACTTATGTATTTTTCTGCCAATAAACACCTATAGAAATAATAAAATTAATATTTTATACATATAGACATTATTGTAGGTGCTGATAAGTTTTTATATATAATATAATTAATGCTTAAGTGTATGTCGTCATATCCAGACGTATGATTGTTTATATTTAAAATACCTTAGTTATTGTAAAAAAAATTTGGTACTGCTGAGTTCCAGAAGTAATGACAAAAATATTTATATGAAGTATATTATTTGATAGGTATGAATCATAATATCTAGTCACAGTTCTAATCATTGAAGGAGTGTTTATGTTTTGAGTATTTCAATCCACAAGCTGTTGCAAAATAAGTTGAATGACAAGATTTCCATTTATGAAGGGTGTAGAAACAAGTAAATATAATCTGTTCTCTTAGAGTATAATTTCTCAATATATTTATTTTTCTCATCTGTTTTCAGGTGTTATGCAGTCTACTAGTCTACATTCACTATTATACACAAGATTGCAATATTTAATTTATTATTACTCAGAGTTATTGGATCCTTTTTAGACTTAAATCCTTATTTTAATTATTAAAATCATACCTGTCTAATATTTATTGTTTAAATATTCAATATTTGAAAAAGTGACAATCGTCAGCACATGTTAATACATGATATGTTTTGTATGAATACAAAATTAATAATTTTTGTACAATATGAAGATTTTTATTAAAATTAATGTTTGTTTTCATAGTAATAATAATATTTGTTAACGATTAATACTTTTTTTTTTCAATTAAAAATAATCATGTCATTAATATGTTTGTGTTTTTATTATATTGTATTGTATTTGTACATGTGTGTCAGTGTCGCATTGTCACAAGTTTAATGATGATTTCTTAAAGTGTAAAATATTATTGTATGCAGTAATATTTATTGTTAATTACATTAATTAAAATGTATGTATTTTCAGGCGCAAGTGATCCAGGTTTTTATTCAAGTTTTCTATTCTGTATTTCTCCAATTTTTTCCTCGCGCTTTCAATTTGGTTTTCCGCAGTTTTTTCCTTGCGAATTCACTTCGGTGTTTCTGCGGTATTCTTCAAGTGCTAATTCTAAACATTTAATTGTTAGAAATATTTACTATTCGAATTATTCCTCGCGTTTTCAATTTTGTTATTATACAGTGTTCATTATAAACATTTAATTTTTATAAATATATAATATTGTTCAGTTTTTATTGTGTTTTATTTTTAACAGTGTTTTTATTATCTAATTTTTTTTGTTTCATTTAATTTTAATTTTTTTATTTCTTTTAATTTTAATTTTTTAGTTTTAGTTGTAGTTTGTTGTAGCTGTCTGAGGAGTATAGACTCTGACAGCTTTAAGTGTCGACGAATTACTGTTTCAGACACACAACCGTCGACGAATTACTGTTTCAGACGTTCAAAACTGTCGACGAATTACTGTTTCAGACAATTAAAAGTGTCTAAGAATTACTGTTTCAGACAATCAAAAGTGTCTAAGAATTACTGTTTCAGACAATTAAAAGTGTCTAAGAATTACTGTTTCAGACAATCAAAAGTGTCTAAGAATTACTGTTTCAGACAATCAAAAGTGTCTAAGAATTACTGTTTCAGACACTGTAAGTAATAATTTATAAGGTTAAAAATGAGTTTAAAAGATAAATTGAAAGAGGTAGCTCATTATATTAACACTGAATATCCAGAATTAAATTTTGAGAATGTCTCGGTTTCAGATAGTTGTGTAAGTAATATTTGCATGACCATTTTTAAGAAAGGTAATGATCACAATTTGAAAAAAACTATTGTGAATGCTATTAAAAGAAAAAATTCATCTCTTCGAAAGTGTATTGAAACTATGAACTGTGATGATATAGCTAATAAATCAGAATTTAATAATAGTAAAATAATAAAATGTGTTGAGTATTGTAATTACACGGCTAACGATTTTGTAAATTACAATTACACAACTCTATCTAACATATGTAGACACATAAAAGTTACAATAAATAAAGTCAACAGATATAAAGTGTACAAACAATGTAAAAAGTATTTCAATCAGTCATCGTGTCTAAAAATGGATAACATAGACAATATAATTGATACAAATAGTTTTTGTTTTAATGAAAACTCTGATAATGATGCTGATACTTTTGAAAATTGTACTTCTTATACTGTGCACACAGAGTCTGAACTTCTGCATAATGACAATGATATATCATTTGAATATACAAATTCATCGGCAGAAATTGATTTCATTCGAACTAAGAGAGATCTATTAATACCTAGTAGTACTCCAATTCTACCAGAAAACATGAATAACGAATCCGTCTTTGTTACCCCGAGTAAAATAACAAACGGAAAACATCATGTACCAAGCCCCCTCAGGAATGCTTATTATAAGAAAACACCTGTAAAGTCTGGCGTTGTTCTACCTCTGAAAACAAAAAATCAATTCCCTAAACAATATGAAAACCAAGATTTTGTGTTTTTTGAAGGATCTTTCAAATTTTCATTTGAAGAATGGTCCCTTATGAATTATACAAACTTCAAAAGTCAAACCCGTTTGGACAAAACAAAATATCCTATTATGTTCAGAAAGCGCATTAGAACTGTGAACAATACATGTGTTATTAATGCGAAAATGGTCAGATATTTTAAAAGTCATTGCAATGTGTACATGTACTGTAGCCATGAGGGGTGTAAGACTTTTAGGATTAAAGTCCAACTTGAAAATGGAACGTTCGTAGCAAATGTCTATAGTTCTGGTTTGAATTATCATCACAATCCAGATGATGATGGTCTCACAAATCACGTAAAAGGGTTTCAGAGAGATTTGAACAAAGAAGCGTTAAAAAAGACTAAAGCGTTTTCCTTCAGGTCAGACACTGTCGACTTGGCATCACCCACCCAATTGAGTTAGTTGTGGCAATTTGCAAGGTATTAAATCAGATGATGTCATTAGAAAAATCAGATCAGAGGCCTTGACTGCTGATGATTATGATAAAGATGATTTTCATGATATTCTATTGATGTGTAACGATAAATAAAGCAACTTTGTACAGCATGTCGGTATACCGTCTGTACACTGCTATAGTAAAGAACAGTTGGACATACTAAAAAAACTAATCAAAAATCAAAAATTAGTAACTGGTTATTTGGATGCAACTGGTACATTGGTCAGGAAAATTGACAAGAACACTAAAAGAGTTCTTTCCTATGTTCTAGTGGTAAATGTACCTTTACCTAGGCATTCGAGTGTCACGTGTCCCGTTGTAGAGATGATTAGTTCAGCACACGATATAGTTGCAATTTCACAATGGTTGAACGCTTTCAAAGCATTTGTTTTGAAACACAAACTGCCTTGTCCTGTATTCACAAACATAGTGACAGATTTCAGTTATGCACAAATGAATGCATTGTGTATAGGATGGAATGGTTTTACTTCCATATTTGATTATCTTAACTGGTGTTACAGAGTATTGGTTGAAAATTTTGATGGGTCTAATGTCACTATCATTAAAATCTGTGTAAATCATTACACAAAAATCATAGTAAACCATGTATATACATACTTTCAATCTGAGACAAATCACAATAAGACTGTAGAAAAGATGAAAAGAAATAATGTTATCGATTGGATATGTTTACTGTTTAATGCAAAGAGTTTGGAGGATATTGAAAATTGGTTTAAAATATTTTCATTAATATTGTTGTCTCCATGTAGTAAAGGAGAAACTAAAAATGCTATTAATACAATGAGAGACAAGTGTAATGTTAACCACCAACTGTTGAATGAATCAAACAACGAAGGCAAAGATTATTCAGATGAAATAAATAAATTTCTATGCGAATCCGACACGAATAAGTCCATGATGTACTATAGATTTCAGTCTATCAAAGAACATGTAAAATCTAGCGTCTTACCCCATTGTTCTGTAAATAATGAAAATATAAGCAATGAATATTACGATGAATCATATTTACATGAGTTTATAGTCAAGTGTGTACCTTTCTTAGCACTGTGGACACCTATTATGAATAATAAACTCAACAATGGCATTGAAATCCGCCAGAGTAATGCTACCGTTGAATCTTGGTTTAAAACTGTAAAAGTTGACATACTTGATGGTGACCGAAGGTGAAAGTGCGGTCGGTTTTTAAGACTTATGAGAGAGCGTGTGATGAATGCACACAAACAAATAAAGTATAATATTAGAAAAAAAACTTGTACGCGTGCATTAGATTTTGACAATAAATCTAGGCAAATAAATACCAAAGTGAAAAAAAAAATCTCAGAAATTTCTAGCCATAACCATTTGGACGCAATAGAAAGTTGGGGAAAAAAAGAGAAACAACACAAACATCTCCAACCCACTAAGTACCGTCCTTTCACAGCCTTGTCGTTAAAAATCCCAAGGTCTTCGATCTCTGTAGCTGATGAAAATAACCTTTCACCCAAAGTGGTCGATGGTATTGAAAGCGTTGTGGTCATCAAATGTGACAATGAGACTAGGTTCACTGTTGATGAGCCTTTTAACAACGACGTGGTTGTACAAGATTTGAGTAAGCCATTTGACGATAATTGTTTAATGAAATCGATTTCGACACCTGGCAGTTATAAAACTCCGTTTCAACTACCAGTGCAATCTAAAGATTTTCACCAAAATATGCTCCCTAAAGATTTGACATACTATAAACGAATAAAGATGCCAAAAAATAAAGACTATCTAGTTGGAAAATATAGTTATTTATTATCTATTGATAAAAATTGTAACATCATGACCGATCTGCACATCTCAGATTTTGATTCATTATCTGGAAAAAATTGGTTGTGTAATTTTGTTATAGATATTTGTTTGTTGTCTTATGCTTTTAAGCTGGATTTAAAAAACACTCATATTTTATCATGCAATGATGTGACATGGCTGATGGAAAAAAAAGAAATTGGAGAAGAGTATAACTAAATTACTTTCACTAAGGATAGTATGGTTATTCTGCCATGGTTAGTTAAAAATTCTCACTGGATTATAGTCTTTATAAATTTCAAAGTCAGACAGTGTTATATCATGGACCCGATTAATCCATATGACACAGATGGTCGAATATCTAAAGGTCGTTTCAATAGGGTATTTGAAATATTGAAATCAGATGTTATCTACGGTGATGATACACAAGAATGTTCTTTATTAACTCCTATTCCATGCCCTGTGGAAAACGTTCCAAAACAAGAAGATGCATTTAATTGTGGAGTTTATATTATATATTATGCATTTAAAATTATGGACAGTTCTAAGTTCAGTTTAGAGTTTGATCCTAACCTTCACAGAGAATATTTAAAAACTTATCTCTTAGAGAATTCTGAAGATATGACAAATATATGTTTATACTGTAACTGGCACTCAGATAAGCATCGTTGTCAACCGGATGATGAATATGTAGAATGGGTATCGTGTTCTCTATGTTGTCGCTGGATAGCCATTAATTGCATTCCTAAAGAAAACAGAATTGTTAATTATGCAATTAATGATTTCTTTTGTTTATTGTGTCAAAAATGATGTAACATAAAACAAAAAAATAAATAAAATATATTGAAAAATTATATACAACATATAGACTATAAAGTAATAGCACGTTACAAATCGCATATGAATATTATAACTAAATTACTAATTTTGATTAGCTTGATTATTAAGAATTACCTTGTTAAGAACATTAGCTAAATCATAATAAGTTAAATAATGATAATGACAAAGTTCTGGTACAGTATTGTATTAATCACTTGAATCTCAAAGGAAATAAAAATGTATTTTTTGAGCATTATACGACACAATTATTATACACAGAATATAATATAAATAATATTATATAGACTTCAAGGGATAAACAAAAATTTCAGTATTCAGTTATCGAGACTTGACTGCACTAGAAAAGTCTATAACAGATAGCGTAATAAGTAATATTATACACGTTAAGAAAAAAAAAACATGGTTTTGTCAAAAACTCAATTTGTTATTACAACATTTTAAATTGGTTCCAAGATTTAATGTGAAAAAAAAACTAATCATTTGACGAAATTAGCACCAAAAGTTTCTTAAATTAGATATCAAACTAATTTTATTTCAGGAACTTGTAATATAAGGTGAGTCAAACCTAAACAGTAATTTGTATGTATTTTGATCACAGTCAACAGATATAGCTTTAAAACACAATTTGTAACTACACCAGTTATGCATTTAATTTGTTTATGCATAACTTACTGTCAGTCCGCAGTCTGATATTTCTAAGTGGGACGGCATTTAGTGTTTTAATTATTTAATTTATAATTTATTAATATATAAGAAGAATTAGTAAAAACAAAAACCTATATGTTCATATGAAAAAGATAACCTATGAAGAATAACTAAGACTAAGTACTAGACTACAAACTCACTTATAATTAAAAGCTATGGACATCCATTAAATAATTAATTACTTTCTGCAGGCCATGACTGTGTGTTTAACAAAAATACTTATTGCTCCTCTGAATTTTCATGAATGTGAGGCCTTCTACAATTGTGGGTCAGTAGGCTTTTACAGGCTCCAGGGCTCCTTTTACCTTAAACCAATACACCATTAACTAATCAAACGGTTTCGAACACATGCATTTTAAGCACATACAACTTCTGTAGAAGATGGATAATATAATATCAATACTCAATAATTTAAACTGCATAATGACTAGTTTGTTCTGATGAACATTAACCAGAAGTTTGATAAAAAAATAACTCAAGTTGTGGGTTACAAATAGCAGGTCTTGTATGCAATTAAGCGTTGATTTTCCATGTTGTTCAGGCCCAAGCAATTTTTTAGCCTATTTTATTTTCGAATTCATCAGTTATAGGTTTAACATATAAATATTAATAAACAAAGTAACTGCTATTAAAATAATAATAGTATTCATAAGTAAAACTTGCCTGTGATTATTTGATTTAGAATTTAGAATTTGCGTTGTCATCATACATGTTACAGAATAGTTCAACATATGGTCGATTTAGTACAACAACTGTTTTGACTATAGGATCAGCTATAATTGTTTTGGTTTACCTCCTCCTGTAAAAACGACACATTTGTTTACATCGATATGTTCATAGGTAGTGTATATACCTGTGTCATATAGGTTATCCGTCTGCGCAGCAATTGCCACCTCATCCTTCCTCTTAAGGTTCTCCCACAGCGTTTTTTAACTCACAGAGTCTACATGACAGATTGAGGATGCTGCGGCAAATTACCCTGCAACAATTATCAACTTCTGGTTTTTTAGTCTAATATCTACCATGTCAGTCTTTGGACTCAATTGTACTGAAGTGTCGAGTGATGATCTCTAAAAGTACACATTTTTCGGAGTACTCAAAACTAAGTTTTTCCGCTTTAAAATGTTTAGTTTCCATATTTAAAACAAATAAAAAAAAGTAAATATGAAAATAAAGCGGACTGATTCAAATCTCAAACAAAACAATCGATAACCGAAATTGATAAATAATAATGTTGATTGTTGACGTCACTGTTATCACACTATCGTAGGCCATAGCTGTTTGATGGCACCAGACAGTAAAAAAAAACACGATTGAATCTGCGCCGGGACAAATCCCAACGTTCCAAGTGCTTACCACGCATGCGCCAGGATTTAACATTTTGACAACATAATTTCTTATCAACTATTTCTATACTTATCAGATTATAGTAAATTCGACATTCGTTTTGTATTTCGTTAATAAATATTAAATAATAATAAAAACCAATCATTGTACAATAAGTCAATAACACACAAAAATACAAAAAATAATAATATAAATCAATATTCGAATATTTGACATTCGTTTCGTATTTCGTTAATAAATAATAATAAAAACTATTCATTGTACAATAACACACAAAAATACATAAATACCTAATAATAATAAACAATGGTCATTGGTCAATATTTTCATTTTTCAAAACTATAAGTAAGTATGATTAAACTTGTCTTCACTTACAATTAATACATCATTATTTTTATCTAGTAAAGATGTTCTTATAATATTTTCTTCTGCTGAACTCATGTTTATATTATATTCAGAAGTTTTAACTTTTTTATTGTTCTTAAAACGTACTTGGGATTCTATTTTTCTTTTATTAGTAATATCAGTTTTTTTAAAATTTGTGTCTTCATTTTTGGAAAGTAAAGTTAATATTTTATCACAATATTTCATAACACTATTTTCATCATCTTCCGGTAAGTTAGATCTATTATACATACCAATCATCATTTCCATCTTACTTCTTATTTGGAGACTTTTTTCTGATTCTTTCTTTGGTTCAAAAGGTTTTAATTGATTATCTATAACTAAATTATTTTCAAACACAATTGGAGATGTTATTGATGTATTTTTTGATATTGATTTATTGTCTCTAGCGCATGCATGAATGTGTTTACAGATATTTAAATATATGACATTGTCCTTACAAGTACATTTATAGGTATGAATACAAATTTCGCATACATTACAGCATAGTGCACAATTATGACAAGTTGCAACTGTTTTCTCTACTTTGTACGTAATATTTCTACATTTTTCAGATGTAACTATCCAGCAGTCTTCAACATTTTTAATCATACTTGATAATATATTAGTACTTTTATTGTGACTTGCAATAATTTGTATTAACTTTGAAGATCTTTTTTGTTTGGACATTTTGATCATCCTTTCAAAACTCTTGTCTCGTACTAATGACATTAAAGCATCAATAGCCAAGTCCAGTCGCTTACATTGTTTTCCGTCCAGATAAGAATGTTTAATAACTTTGTGTAATGCCTCTAAATACATATTAGTGTTTATTCCACAATGTTTTCTGTTGAAATAAGCCCATTTTTCAACTCTTGTTGAATAATTGTTCACAAAATATTTACCAAATTCAACTGTATCTGGATCATTTAAGAGTTGTGAATCCAGGGGCGGACTGGGCCGGCGGGATACCGGGAAGTTTCCCGGTGGGCCGCTGCTCAAAAATAATTTGTTATTATTATATAATTACCTATTAGTTATTAGTAGAGTTCGGATTTATATTCTGTTAAAACGTTTGAAATGTAATGTTTATATGCAGCTAAAATTGATGAAATATTCCCAAAAATTGAAAAATATTCAAAATATTCTGAAAATATTGATAATACCAATGAAGTAACAAATGAGTAAAAAAAAAAATCCAATATGATTATTGATTATAATTATGAATTTATAATTTATTAAAATTTATGTTATGTTACATTATGCAATATATTAATATAAAAAAAATATATTATACAATGTTTTTAAAGGAATGTACAATAATATATTTTTCCAAATTTTCTGGAGTAAAGTTAGTACGGCGGTCCGTGATTGTCTAATATACCTATGCTGAATATCCTTTAATATAATCCAATATATCAAATATAACGGAAATATGCTAAAATATTCTATAATATGTATTATGTACCATAAACTAAAATATTCTGAAATATTCTCTGAAGTCAAAATATGCACTAATATGCAAAAAAAACCTTTTTTATCTAACCTATTAAAATGTTTAATTAAATGTTAAAATATAGATGTAAAAAAGTAAAGAATATTTAATTATTGAAATATCTTTCACATTAGTATTACAATATGTGTTATTATACCTAATGTTTATACTAATTTAGTAATATAGGTAATTACAAATAAGTAATATATTATACTTTTTAGCCTATACTATTCAGGTCTTCAGATAATAATAATAATATATATAATGTACTAAAAATATTGAGAATTTTAAGTTGTTTTTTGAGAAAATTGAAAATGTGATGCATTTCTCATTAAATAAAACGTTGGTATATTTGAATTTTTATATTTTGTGATGACGAGAAATTTCAAGGGCCGGTCAAATATAGATTTACCGGGCCGAAATGTTGCCCCAGTCCGCCCCTGACTTATGATGTTACTTGACATATTTCAACATGAAATGCTTCTTCATCAGTTTCATGCAATAATGTTTTTATGGTTTTATAAACAAGATTTTTTTTTTCATTTGTATGTATTTTACATAAATTTTTAAACCAATTTCTTAAGACATGCCATGTGCATAATAACTGCTTTTGAACTGGACCCATCACACTACTCCAAGCATTATAAAATGCTTGTTCGTCATCAGACATAAAAATATATGCATTGATTTTACCAACAACATTTTTAATATGTTGGAAAAAATGTTTATATGTTGTAGTATCAGATTTGTTGGAAAAACAGAAAGCAACTGGATATCCATTTCCATATTCATCAATGACAACAATTGTGTATAGTTGAAAATTATAGCTCTTTAAACCATGGGTACCATCAATGCATATTTTATCATTACCAAACTGTACAAGCATTTCTGATTGATATTGTGTCATTATAATCAAACAAAAATCATTTTCTGTAAAATGTGGAACATTTAGATCTATTTCTCCTTGCGGTTTAAAGTATAAAATTGGACTATGATCATCTTTACTTTTCATTCGGTCTACCCATAATTTAACACTTACAGCATCATTTTCATGATGTTTTGTGGAATAAGTTATATTGAAGTCCCTTCTGATATTATGTAAATCTTTTTTCTCTAATAGATGTATGCGTTGTATTTCTTTTCCAGTTGCAGAATCACGGACATCATTTAATATCCTCTGTAGTGGTACACCCATGGATAATTTACCTAGAAGTGTGTTACAATGTAAAACGTAAGTAGCTATGATAATAATTTAAATTTATATTTATGTAAATTATTTAGGTACCTGCTAATTGGGATCTGTCATTTTTATGCAATCTCAGTTTTCCTATTTCATTAGCGTGCCATAGATGAGTACTGTAGTATTGTACTTCTATATTAGATTCTTTTTTATGTAAGCGTATACGTGATGGGCAAACACAGCCAATTTTGACACTTGCTTTTGAAATTTTTTCTCCCTTTATAAATAATACATACCAATTAACAATACCACAATAATATACAATTATATACAATATGTGAATTAATAAATTAATATGTAAACACAACTTACCTTGCTCGAAAGACGTGGATTATAAGATCTATGACAATCAAAATATATATATTCTACATTACTGCGCTGTTTTTTCGATGTAATAACATACTGACTATAATTTTTGTCTTCTATTTGTTTTTTCCATTCATAAAACTCTAAACATTATGTATTATAAATTTATAAATAATTATTTTAAAACTGATAAGTGTGACCTGAGTATGAAGAACCTTAAGTTAAATTAAAACATATACCTATTTTTTTGTTAAAAATTTTAATATTTACCTTCCATAGTATTAAAGTTGATTAGTTCTACTTTCATTGTCTGATTATGGTCAGTTTGTAAGTGACTTATGAGCAATTTAAAAGTTTTTAGTTTTGTACTACAATTATCAAATTGACATATAATATTTGTATGCAGTTTAGTGCAATCCATGTGGAGATCAATGTGTTTAACTAGTTTTTTTTTTAAATTAAAAATTTTATTGCAGTAGTTACATTGGTAACATACTTTGTCTATAACCTGTGGTGAAAAAATATTAATCAATTTTCAATATGATGGGTTTTTTTTTGTGTATGTAAATGAAGAAATAAAAATTATAAACTAAATGTATTAAATACCTCAGATAAAAATATATCAAGATGTTTTTTCTTCTTATGCTTATTTAAATTAGACATAGAAGAATAATTATTTTTGCATAGTTCACATTTAACAGACATTTTTTAAAAACAACTTTTTGTTACAGCTTAAACAGTTTACACTTTCAACAGTCAAAACAGATTCATAAACAACAACAAAACTATGATGAAAACAGATTTTGGCATTTCCAATACCAAAATATATGTATAAATAACTACAGATATCAAATACTAATAAATTTAATATTTTATTACCTATCTGTTGACATTTTGTTGTATCATATACTTATCTTAATGTATCCTAATGCTTAGTATTAACCTTGTAAAAACATTTTATTTTGTATTTTAAATACCTAGTTTGTGTATTTTTAAGTGCATCATTACGATTTATACAGTTAACAATAAAGGATTGTAAAATATGTTTTATTAAATAATAATAGTAATTCACAAAAAGTTTATACAATTGTTCAATATATTTATCATGAGCAATATACATACTACATAATATATTTACAAGTCCAATTTATTGACATGATATTTGGTAATAAAATTATAATGTATAGCATAATATTAAAATTAAAATTTTTATTTAGACCATGAAAAAAAGTAGGCTATGTTTCAAATATTGCGCGGAAAATATAGACCAATAAATGGTTTTTATTATTATAATCTGATAAGTATAGAAATAGTTGATAAGAAATTATGTTGTCAAAATGTTAAATCCTGGCGCATGCGTGGTAAGCACTTGGAACGTTGGGATTTGTCCCGGCGCAGATCCAATCGTAAAAAAACGGTTTATATCACTAAAGCACTATCATGGATGAAAAATATCATATCAATTCGGCTTGGAATAAATGACAAATTTCATTAACACTGGCCCCCGAATTCAAACATTTTTAATATTATAATATTATTAGATACAAATACAATAAATTTCAAAACTGAGTATAAAATAATGAAATAAATTTCCAACAATATAGTGTACTTAGTATATTTAGTAGGCAATGGTATATAGATTATGAGTCTAAACAGACACATAGTAACTAGTAAGACAGAAGTCAAAAAGTAATAACATTAAACAATATACTTTTGTATTATTTATGTGTTTAGATAGTTGCAGGTAAGCATAATATAATATTGTTAATTTATTATTCATTATTACTCCCTATCATACTAATATATTGCATATTTAATATACACATAAAATTAAAACTAATAAATAATAACTGAAATGTTGTATCCGAACAGATTTATTTTGTTCTAAGTACATATTATAATACATATTTATTTGGTATAATTGTATAAATAAAATCAGAAATTATTTTTAAACTTAATTAAGTTTTACATTGTACCAAAATATTGTGTATTATTTATAATTATTACTTTTAGATAAAGATTATGTAAATTGCAATATTGTAAGTCTAATTACATTAAAGTATTAAGTATTAATATAATTGATATAACTTTATAAAAATATAATAATTTATAATATGTTTAATTATGTAAAACAGGTAGTCAATCTCTATTGATGAATATATAGTAAAAGTCTAAACTATGATTACAAATAATAGTATCTTTAATTGTGGTATAAACAGTACTTTATGATAGACAATTATGACAATATTATGTACTTATAAACTGTATAACACTATTGGTTAATTCAATATTGAGTTTCGTTACAGACCACTGTTTACTTAAGTGCAATTTATATTTTTACGCTAGGTAACCACAATCAACATCCCAAAAAAGTAATAATATTTTAGTATAATATGATAAATAATAATACATATAAAATTTTATGTATAATATAGGCCAATTATTAACTTGTTTCGAATGTCTGAACAATTAATATTTTATAAGATTTTTGTGTAACACAGCTGTAAAATAAAAACTGTATTTTTAAAAGTTTTTAAATTTTATATTATATTAAACAATTCATATATAACACAAAACAGTTTTACATACATATTAGTCACTAAAAATTATAAAAGTAATAAAAAAAATTGAAAAAAAAATCAGAATTTGTGGAACACCACTGATATAAACTATTATGGTTTAGTGTCATTATTAGTATTATAATTATATTTCAATTTAAACTATTTATTGTAAATTTATATCTTAAACAAAAAATTCTGTATATTTAAAATTAAATTGGAAATATATTTTGTTACATAAAGATTATTATCATAATTAATATTAATAAATTATTCATTTAAAAAAAATTGACATGCAAAGTTCTTTGAACAATTATTAATTAGAATATTAAAATTTTACCTATTAGTAATTTAGTTATTTAATATTTTTTGTATTAATCATAAGTTAAACATAAAATCTTATTTAATTATATTTAATACAATTATTAGATAGAAAATAAATTTATTATAACCTTATACAAAGGTACAACTTAACTCAATTTAAATTTGATAAATGTACAAAAATTTGTTTATAACAATCTTAAAAATAATTTAATGTTTCATTACTTGCAATCATAATTAATTTCAAAAATTATCAAATCATTATTCATATTTCATCCATCTGAAACTGGTAATGACAAAATATATGTAAGAACTGTTAACATAATTGAGTAGTCCATGTTATACATTGATATCCTAGTTTATCTGGAACTTGGAAACCCTCTTTAGCTGGCTATAAGAAACAAAAAAATACATTTAATTGTTATTTTTGTAAACACATATTTTTAAATGTAACACTGTATGTTACTATTGCAAATTAAGTGTTATTTATTTATTATGATAACTCCTTGGAGGGTAAACAGTTGTTAACTAATATAGTAGTCAACGTATGTGTGTAATTATGTTGTATAATGAATTATGTACCAAGTTGACGTAATTTCTGATCTATAGACTTTAGTGATACTGGATGAAACTTTGAGATATGGTTTTTAATAAATGCATGTTATAATAAGCTATTAAATGCTTATTAAAATAAAACTGTTAACGGGTGACAGATTCTAGGTGTTATGAAATAATAATAATATCAGTTCAAGTTCAGATATATAATTCAGAGGTAATTAGTAAACATGCTAGTAGTAGGTGGGGCACTCTGGTACACTTTATCATAATTATCAGAAATAGATCACAAGATTGATTTTAAACACAAAAGATCAGAAAAATGTTTTTAATCACAAAAAGATCACAAACTTCACACTTTATCATAATTATCAGAAATAGAACACAAAATGTTATTAAACACAAAAAGATCAGAAAAATGTTTTTAATCACAAAAAGGTCACAAACCACAACTGTATGCGCCCAACACTATGGGCTCCCGAAGGACCACTCGGTAATGCCCGAGAACAGTGAAGTGCCAAAATAAAAACGGCCAAGTCTAAAATGAACAACAACAAAAGCGCCGACTAAGGGGCAGGTAGGCAACCCAATATATTTTAACGCCTTATAAATTGCGAATAGGCAATTTCTGCGCACGACGATGAAACGGAGGAACGGGAAGATATATATATATATAAAACAAGGGAAAAAGGATGATACAAGTTATTTAATGGGGCTGAGGGGCCCTGTGGTCAATTCGGTCTGGTGCAATAACCACAGGGGGGAACTACCAATAGGGGACAACTTAAACTACTTAAAACTAAGGTAGGTGCTGGCGGACTGGTGACTGGTTGGCTGCTGAATAGGGCGACTGGACGACCGGGGCGGCCTCTCACACACCCACAATGGGTGCTGGCGGACTTACGCGGACTATACAGCGACCATAGACGAACGGATGAACAGGTAGCTCGCAATATGTAGATCCCAAGACGACGGTGTCGCAGGACGGTTAAATGAAGTTGTAAGCAGTTACTGTCCGGTGGTCCATCACACAGTTGTGACCAGAAGAATATTGAAAAGCAAATAACAAAAAAACACTCACTCAATTGTTGCAGTATTCGTTTGTTTATTCAATATACACGATATGATTAAATATAAGAAAAAGAATCTGATTGTTTGTGTTCACGTCACAATGACGTCGAGACAATACAAAAAAATGGTAACAGTAGTATATATTTGTATGTTCTGAGCACTTTTGAGCAGGGAGATTTAAAAAGTTTAAGGCGGACTTTCCCCCTCAAGCCATTTTTTTTTTCCCTGTAACACGAAAAAACACTGTTTTTCAAAAACCATAATGTATGTTCTGAGCACTTTTGAGCAGGGAGATTTAAAAAGTTTAAGGCGGACTTTCCCCCTCAAGCCATTTTTTTTTCCCTGTAACACGAAAAAAACACTGTTTTTCAAAAACCATAATTGAATAAGAACAC
>CM037035.1:27460525-27489272 GCA_020882235.1 Schizaphis graminum
TTTATTTTGCTATAACTCAAAAACTAATAGATGAAAATACTTGAAACTTTCACCAAATGTTTATATTAGCGTTCTCCATACATAGGTAAATTTTCAAAGAATTTTGACTTTTTTTGAGTTATTTATAGACAATTGAAATTTTTAATTTTTTTTAGTATTTTTTTTTTAAATAACGATAAAAAATTTTTGGCCGGCCAGAAAATCTTGAAAATTTAATGCAAGGTTTCTTATAAGTTGTTCTTAAAGTGATAAAAAAAAAATCCGAAATCGTTAGTCACAATTTTTTTTTATAAGTGCTTAAAGTTCGAATTTATACGAAATATGTCAAAATTGCGAAAATTTGCGAGTAATTTTGTGGTTGAAAAATCGTAAAATTTTTTTCTTTTATAACTAAGTTTTGAAAATTTGTTGCAAGGTTCTCCATAAATTTTTCTTCAATTATCTGTTAAAAAAACTCGACCGGATTCAGACAAAAATTTTTTATGAGTGTTTGAAATTTACATTTTTACAAAACCGCGTTAAATAACGGTTTAGCCTCAAACGATTTTTGATATTTGTTGTAATTCAAACTGTATAAGTCGTAAATACTTGAAAATTTTACCAGATATTTATATTGGCATTTTCTTTACGTGATTTGATTTTCAAAATATTTTGACTTTTTTTGAGCTATTTATAGGACAATTGAAATTTTCAATTTTTTTTTATTTTTTATTTATAAATGTTGATAAAAAAAATTTAGCTGGGACAAATTTCTTGAAAATTTAATTGAAGGGTCCCACATAACTTGTTCTAAACTCTCATTCAAAAATTATAAAAATACATAGGCACAATTTTTTTTTATTAGCATTTGAAGTTCAAATATTGACAAAAATTCGTCAAAATCATGAATATTTTTCACTATTTGGTAGTTAAAAATTTATAAATATTTTACTATCAAAAGCTAAGAATTGAAAATTTAATACTATGCTGTACATAAGTTAAGCTTAGAATAATTATAAAAAAGTTTGAGGATTATTCAATTTAAAAAAATTTTACGAGTGTTTAAAAGTTTTAATTTTAATTTGAAATCAAAAATAACACGTGTAAAATAAACGTTTTACTAATAAATAATTTTCGATTTTTGTTATTTTTAAAAAATTACTAAACGTAAGATCTTGAAACTTTTACTTAAATGTTTGAATTTGTTTCAAAATAGAATATATGACAATATTTTAATATAATATATTAACATATCTTTAGACTGACAAATCATCTCCGTTCAGAATCGTTTTTCGTATACAATGATACCTATCATTGCATTCATATTTACCCTACCCTAGTCCGAGGTCCACCCCACCACCTAATGTACAGCAGAGCGATACTCACTTACCCACTTTTTTTTATTTTTTTTTTATTTTTTTATTTTTGTGTCTGACGACAACATTTGGAGCAGTAAAAATGCTTCGATTTTGGACTTCAGCCCCTCTTTGAAAAGGAAATCGAATCTAGTTGGTACTTTGGAGGGTCAAAAGTTTAAATTTTTCAATATTTTTTTAAATGAGTTGGGAAAAACATAAAAAAAATGACGGAAAAAACGGGATTTTTTACGCAAAACCAGTTTTCGACAAAATCGAATTTTTTATTTTGCTATAACTCAAAAACTAATAGATGAAAATACTTGAAACTTTCACCAAATGTTTATATTAGCGTTCTCCATACATAGGTAAATTTTCAAAGAATTTTGACTTTTTTTGAGTTATTTATAGACAATTGAAATTTTTAATTTTTTTTAGTATTTTTTTTTTTAAATAACGATAAAAAATTTTTGGCCGGCCAGAAAATCTTGAAAATTTAATGCAAGGTTTCTTATAAGTTGTTCTTAAAGTGATAAAAAAAAATCCGAAATCGTTAGTCACAATTTTTTTTTAATAAGTGCTTAAAGTTCGAATTTATACGAAATATGTCAAAATTGCGAAAATTTGCGAGTAATTTTGTGGTTGAAAAATCGTAAAATTTTTTTCTTTTATAACTAAGTTTTGAAAATTTGTTGCAAGGTTCTCCATAAATTTTTCTTCAATTATCTGTTAAAAAAACTCGACCGGATTCAGACAAAAATTTTTTTATGAGTGTTTGAAATTTACATTTTTACAAAACCGCGTTAAATAACGGTTTTAGCCTCAAACGATTTTTGATATTTGTTGTAATTCAAACTGTATAAGTCGTAAATACTTGAAAATTTTACCAGATATTTATATTGGCATTTTCTTTACGTGATTTGATTTTCAAAATATTTTGACTTTTTTTGAGCTATTTATAGACAATTGAAATTTTCAATTTTTTTTTATTTTTTATTTATAAATGTTGATAAAAAAAATTTAGCTGGGGACAAATTTCTTGAAAAATTTAATTGAAGGGTCCACATAACTTGTTCTAACTCTCATTCAAAAATTATAAAAATACATAGGCACAATTTTTTTTTATTAGCATTTGAAGTTCAAATATTGACAAAAATTCGTCAAAATCATGAATATTTTTCACTATTTGGTAGTTAAAAAATTTATAAATATTTTACTATCAAAAGCTAAGAATTGAAAATTTAATACTATGCTGTACATAAGTTAAGCTTAGAATAATTATAAAAAGTTTGAGGATTATTCAATTTAAAAAATTTTACGTGTGTTTAAAGTTTTAATTTTAATTTGAAATCAAAAATACACGTGTAAAATAACTTTTAACTAATAAATAATTTTCGATTTTTGTTATTTTTAAAAAATTACTAAACGTAAGATCTTGAAACTTTTACTTAAATGTTTGAATTTGTTTCAAAATAGAATATATGACAATATTTTAATATAATATATTAACATATCTTAGACTGACAAATCATCTCCGTTCAGAATCGTTTTTCGTATACAATGATACCTATCATTGCATTCATATTTACCCCTACCCTAGTCCGAGGTCCACCCCACCACCTAATGTACAGCAGAGCGATACTCACTTACCCACTTTTTTTTATTTTTTTTTATTTTTTTATTTTTGTGTCTGACGACAACATTTGGAGCAGTAAAAATGCTTCGATTTTGGACTTCAGCCCCTCTTTGAAAAGGAAATCGAATCTAGTTGGTACTTTGGAGGGTCAAAAGTTTAAATTTTTCAATATTTTTTAAATGAGTTGGGGAAAAAACATAAAAAAAAATGACGGAAAAACGGGATTTTTTACGCAAAAACCAGTTTTCGACAAAATCGAATTTTTTATTTTGCTATAACTCAAAAACTAATAGATGAAAATACTTGAAACTTTCACCAAATGTTTATATTAGCGTTCTCCATACATAGGTAAATTTTCAAAGAATTTTGACTTTTTTTGAGTTATTTATAGACAATTGAAATTTTTAATTTTTTTTAGTATTTTTTTTTTAAATAACGATAAAAAATTTTTGGCCGGCCAGAAAATCTTGAAAATTTAATGCAAGGTTTCTTATAAGTTGTTCTTAAAGTGATAAAAAAAAAATCCGAAATCGTTAGTCACAATTTTTTTTTTATAAGTGCTTAAAGTTCGAATTTATACGAAATATGTCAAAATTGCGAAAATTTGCGAGTAATTTTGTGGTTGAAAAATCGTAAAATTTTTTTTCTTTTATAACTAAGTTTTGAAAATTTGTTGCAAGGTTCTCCATAAATTTTTCTTCAATTATCTGTTAAAAAAACTCGACCGGATTCAGACAAAAATTTTTTATGAGTGTTTGAAATTTACATTTTTACAAAACCGCGTTAAATAACGGTTTAGCCTCAAACGATTTTTGATATTTGTTGTAATTCAAACTGTATAAGTCGTAAATACTTGAAAATTTTACCAGATATTTATATTGGCATTTTCTTTACGTGATTTGATTTTCAAAATATTTTGACTTTTTTTGAGCTATTTATAGACAATTGAAATTTTCAATTTTTTTTTATTTTTTATTTATAAATGTTGATAAAAAAAATTTAGCTGGGACAAATTTCTTGAAAATTTAATTGAAGGGTCCACATAACTTGTTCTAACTCTCATTCAAAAATTATAAAATACATAGGCACAATTTTTTTTTATTAGCATTTGAAGTTCAAATATTGACAAAAATTCGTCAAAATCATGAATATTTTTCACTATTTGGTAGTTAAAAATTTATAAATATTTTACTATCAAAAGCTAAGAATTGAAAATTTAATACTATGCTGTACATAAGTTAAGCTTAGAATAATTATAAAAAAGTTTGAGGATTATTCAATTTAAAAAATTTTACGTGTGTTTAAAGTTTTAATTTTAATTTGAAATCAAAAATACACGTGTAAAATAACTTTTAACTAATAAATAATTTTCGATTTTTGTTATTTTTAAAAAATTACTAAACGTAAGATCTTGAAACTTTTACTTAAATGTTTGAATTTGTTTCAAAATAGAATATATGACAATATTTTAATATAATATATTAACATATCTTAGACTGACAAATCATCTCCGTTCAGAATCGTTTTTCGTATACAATGATACCTATCATTGCATTCATATTTACCCTACCCTAGTCCGAGGTCCACCCCACCACCTAATGTACAGCAGAGCGATACTCACTTACCCACTTTTTTTTATTTTTTTTTATTTTTTTATTTTTGTGTCTGACGACAACATTTGGAGCAGTAAAAATGCTTCGATTTTGGACTTCAGCCCCTCTTTGAAAAGGAAATCGAATCTAGTTGGTACTTTGGAGGGTCAAAAGTTTAAATTTTTCAATATTTTTTAAATGAGTTGGGAAAAACATAAAAAAAATGACGGAAAAAACGGGATTTTTTACGCAAAACCAGTTTTCGACAAAATCGAATTTTTTATTTTGCTATAACTCAAAAACTAATAGATGAAAATACTTGAAACTTTCACCAAATGTTTATATTAGCGTTCTCCATACATAGGTAAATTTTCAAAGAATTTTGACTTTTTTTGAGTTATTTATAGACAATTGAAATTTTTAATTTTTTTTAGTATTTTTTTTTTAAATAACGATAAAAAAATTTTTGGCCGGCCAGAAAATCTTGAAAATTTAATGCAAGGTTTCTTATAAGTTGTTCTTAAAGTGATAAAAAAAAAATCCGAAATCGTTAGTCACAATTTTTTTTTATAAGTGCTTAAAGTTCGAATTTATACGAAATATGTCAAAATTGCGAAAATTTGCGAGTAATTTTGTGGTTGAAAAATCGTAAAATTTTTTTCTTTTATAACTAAGTTTTGAAAATTTGTTGCAAGGTTCTCCATAAATTTTTCTTCAATTATCTGTTAAAAAAACTCGACCGGATTCAGACAAAAATTTTTTATGAGTGTTTGAAATTTACATTTTTACAAAACCGCGTTAAATAACGGTTTAGCCTCAAACGATTTTTGATATTTGTTGTAATTCAAACTGTATAAGTCGTAAATACTTGAAAATTTTACCAGATATTTATATTGGCATTTTCTTTACGTGATTTGATTTTCAAAATATTTTGACTTTTTTTGAGCTATTTATAGACAATTGAAATTTTCAATTTTTTTTTATTTTTTATTTATAAATGTTGATAAAAAAAATTTAGCTGGGACAAATTTCTTGAAAATTTAATTGAAGGGTCCACATAACTTGTTCTAACTCTCATTCAAAAATTATAAAAATACATAGGCACAATTTTTTTTTATTAGCATTTGAAGTTCAAATATTGACAAAAATTCGTCAAAATCATGAATATTTTTCACTATTTGGTAGTTAAAAATTTATAAATATTTTACTATCAAAAGCTAAGAATTGAAAATTTAATACTATGCTGTACATAAGTTAAGCTTAGAATAATTATAAAAAAGTTTGAGGATTATTCAATTTAAAAAATTTTACGTGTGTTTAAAGTTTTAATTTTAATTTGAAATCAAAAATACACGTGTAAAATAACTTTTAACTAATAAATAATTTTCGATTTTTGTTATTTTTAAAAAATTACTAAACGTAAGATCTTGAAACTTTTACTTAAATGTTTGAATTTGTTTCAAAATAGAATATATGACAATATTTTAATATAATATATTAACATATCTTAGACTGACAAATCATCTCCGTTCAGAATCGTTTTTCGTATACAATGATACCTATCATTGCATTCATATTTACCCTACCCTAGTCCGAGGTCCACCCCACCACCTAATGTACAGCAGAGCGATACTCACTTACCCACTTTTTTTTATTTTTTTTTATTTTTTTATTTTTGTGTCTGACGACAACATTTGGAGCAGTAAAAATGCTTCGATTTTGGACTTCAGCCCCTCTTTGAAAAGGAAATCGAATCTAGTTGGTACTTTGGAGGGTCAAAAGTTTAAATTTTTCAATATTTTTTAAATGAGTTGGGAAAAACATAAAAAAAATGACGGAAAAACGGGATTTTTTACGCAAAACCAGTTTTCGACAAAATCGAATTTTTTATTTTGCTATAACTCAAAAACTAATAGATGAAAATACTTGAAACTTTCACCAAATGTTTATATTAGCGTTCTCCATACATAGGTAAATTTTCAAAGAATTTTGACTTTTTTTGAGTTATTTATAGACAATTGAAATTTTTAATTTTTTTTAGTATTTTTTTTTTAAATAACGATAAAAAATTTTTGGCCGGCCAGAAAATCTTGAAAATTTAATGCAAGGTTTCTTATAAGTTGTTCTTAAAGTGATAAAAAAAAATCCGAAATCGTTAGTCACAATTTTTTTTTATAAGTGCTTAAAGTTCGAATTTATACGAAATATGTCAAAATTGCGAAAATTTGCGAGTAATTTTGTGGTTGAAAAATCGTAAAATTTTTTTCTTTTATAACTAAGTTTTGAAAATTTGTTGCAAGGTTCTCCATAAATTTTTCTTCAATTATCTGTTAAAAAAACTCGACCGGATTCAGACAAAAATTTTTTATGAGTGTTTGAAATTTACATTTTTACAAAACCGCGTTAAATAACGGTTTAGCCTCAAACGATTTTTGATATTTGTTGTAATTCAAACTGTATAAGTCGTAAATACTTGAAAATTTTACCAGATATTTATATTGGCATTTTCTTTACGTGATTTGATTTTCAAAATATTTTGACTTTTTTTGAGCTATTTATAGACAATTGAAATTTTCAATTTTTTTTTATTTTTTATTTATAAATGTTGATAAAAAAAATTTAGCTGGGACAAATTTCTTGAAAATTTAATTGAAGGGTCCACATAACTTGTTCTAACTCTCATTCAAAAATTATAAAAATACATAGGCACAATTTTTTTTTATTAGCATTTGAAGTTCAAATATTGACAAAAATTCGTCAAAATCATGAATATTTTTCACTATTTGGTAGTTAAAAATTTATAAATATTTTACTATCAAAAGCTAAGAATTGAAAATTTAATACTATGCTGTACATAAGTTAAGCTTAGAATAATTATAAAAAAGTTTGAGGATTATTCAATTTAAAAAATTTTACGAGTGTTTAAAGTTTTAATTTTAATTTGAAATCAAAAATACACGTGTAAAATAACGTTTTACTAATAAATAATTTTCGATTTTTGTTATTTTTAAAAAATTACTAAACGTAAGATCTTGAAACTTTTACTTAAATGTTTGAATTTGTTTCAAAATAGAATATATGACAATATTTTAATATAATATATTAACATATCTTAGACTGACAAATCATCTCCGTTCAGAATCGTTTTTCGTATACAATGATACCTATCATTGCATTCATATTTACCCTACCCTAGTCCGAGGTCCACCCCACCACCTAATGTACAGCAGAGCGATACTCACTTACCCACTTTTTTTTATTTTTTTTTATTTTTTTATTTTTGTGTCTGACGACAACATTTGGAGCAGTAAAAATGCTTCGATTTTGGACTTCAGCCCCTCTTTGAAAAGGAAATCGAATCTAGTTGGTACTTTGGAGGGTCAAAAGTTTAAATTTTTCAATATTTTTTAAATGAGTTGGGAAAAACATAAAAAAAATGACGGAAAAACGGGATTTTTTACGCAAAACCAGTTTTCGACAAAATCGAATTTTTTATTTTGCTATAACTCAAAAACTAATAGATGAAAATACTTGAAACTTTCACCAAATGTTTATATTAGCGTTCTCCATACATAGGTAAATTTTCAAAGAATTTTGACTTTTTTTGAGTTATTTATAGACAATTGAAATTTTTAATTTTTTTTAGTATTTTTTTTTTAAATAACGATAAAAAATTTTTGGCCGGCCAGAAAATCTTGAAAATTTAATGCAAGGTTTCTTATAAGTTGTTCTTAAAGTGATAAAAAAAAATCCGAAATCGTTAGTCACAATTTTTTTTTATAAGTGCTTAAAGTTCGAATTTATACGAAATATGTCAAAATTGCGAAAATTTGCGAGTAATTTTGTGGTTGAAAAATCGTAAAATTTTTTTCTTTTATAACTAAGTTTTGAAAATTTGTTGCAAGGTTCTCCATAAATTTTTCTTCAATTATCTGTTAAAAAAACTCGACCGGATTCAGACAAAAATTTTTTATGAGTGTTTGAAATTTACATTTTTACAAAACCGCGTTAAATAACGGTTTAGCCTCAAACGATTTTTGATATTTGTTGTAATTCAAACTGTATAAGTCGTAAATACTTGAAAATTTTACCAGATATTTATATTGGCATTTTCTTTACGTGATTTGATTTTCAAAATATTTTGACTTTTTTTGAGCTATTTATAGACAATTGAAATTTTCAATTTTTTTTTATTTTTTATTTATAAATGTTGATAAAAAAAATTTAGCTGGGACAAATTTCTTGAAAATTTAATTGAAGGGTCCACATAACTTGTTCTAACTCTCATTCAAAAATTATAAAAATACATAGGCACAATTTTTTTTTATTAGCATTTGAAGTTCAAATATTGACAAAAATTCGTCAAAATCATGAATATTTTTCACTATTTGGTAGTTAAAAATTTATAAATATTTTACTATCAAAAGCTAAGAATTGAAAATTTAATACTATGCTGTACATAAGTTAAGCTTAGAATAATTATAAAAAAGTTTGAGGATTATTCAATTTAAAAAATTTTACGTGTGTTTAAAGTTTTAATTTTAATTTGAAATCAAAAATACACGTGTAAAATAACTTTTAACTAATAAATAATTTTCGATTTTTGTTATTTTTAAAAAATTACTAAACGTAAGATCTTGAAACTTTTACTTAAATGTTTGAATTTGTTTCAAAATAGAATATATGACAATATTTTAATATAATATATTAACATATCTTAGACTGACAAATCATCTCCGTTCAGAATCGTTTTTCGTATACAATGATACCTATCATTGCATTCATATTTACCCTACCCTAGTCCGAGGTCCACCCCACCACCTAATGTACAGCAGAGCGATACTCACTTACCCACTTTTTTTTATTTTTTTTTATTTTTTTATTTTTGTGTCTGACGACAACATTTGGAGCAGTAAAAATGCTTCGATTTTGGACTTCAGCCCCTCTTTGAAAAGGAAATCGAATCTAGTTGGTACTTTGGAGGGTCAAAAGTTTAAATTTTTCAATATTTTTTAAATGAGTTGGGAAAAACATAAAAAAAATGACGGAAAAAACGGGATTTTTTACGCAAAACCAGTTTTCGACAAAATCGAATTTTTTATTTTGCTATAACTCAAAAACTAATAGATGAAAATACTTGAAACTTTCACCAAATGTTTATATTAGCGTTCTCCATACATAGGTAAATTTTCAAAGAATTTTGACTTTTTTTGAGTTATTTATAGACAATTGAAATTTTTAATTTTTTTTAGTATTTTTTTTTTAAATAACGATAAAAAATTTTTGGCCGGCCAGAAAATCTTGAAAATTTAATGCAAGGTTTCTTATAAGTTGTTCTTAAAGTGATAAAAAAAAATCCGAAATCGTTAGTCACAATTTTTTTTTATAAGTGCTTAAAGTTCGAATTTATACGAAATATGTCAAAATTGCGAAAATTTGCGAGTAATTTTGTGGTTGAAAAATCGTAAAATTTTTTTCTTTTATAACTAAGTTTTGAAAATTTGTTGCAAGGTTCTCCATAAATTTTTCTTCAATTATCTGTTAAAAAAACTCGACCGGATTCAGACAAAAATTTTTTATGAGTGTTTGAAATTTACATTTTTACAAAACCGCGTTAAATAACGGTTTAGCCTCAAACGATTTTTGATATTTGTTGTAATTCAAACTGTATAAGTCGTAAATACTTGAAAATTTTACCAGATATTTATATTGGCATTTTCTTTACGTGATTTGATTTTCAAAATATTTTGACTTTTTTTGAGCTATTTATAGACAATTGAAATTTTCAATTTTTTTTTATTTTTTATTTATAAATGTTGATAAAAAAAATTTAGCTGGGACAAATTTCTTGAAAATTTAATTGAAGGGTCCACATAACTTGTTCTAACTCTCATTCAAAAATTATAAAAATACATAGGCACAATTTTTTTTTATTAGCATTTGAAGTTCAAATATTGACAAAAATTCGTCAAAATCATGAATATTTTTCACTATTTGGTAGTTAAAAATTTATAAATATTTTACTATCAAAAGCTAAGAATTGAAAATTTAATACTATGCTGTACATAAGTTAAGCTTAGAATAATTATAAAAAAGTTTGAGGATTATTCAATTTAAAAAATTTTACGTGTGTTTAAAGTTTTAATTTTAATTTGAAATCAAAAATACACGTGTAAAATAACTTTTAACTAATAAATAATTTTCGATTTTTGTTATTTTTAAAAAATTACTAAACGTAAGATCTTGAAACTTTTACTTAAATGTTTGAATTTGTTTCAAAATAGAATATATGACAATATTTTAATATAATATATTAACATATCTTAGACTGACAAATCATCTCCGTTCAGAATCGTTTTTCGTATACAATGATACCTATCATTGCATTCATATTTACCCTACCCTAGTCCGAGGTCCACCCCACCACCTAATGTACAGCAGAGCGATACTCACTTACCCACTTTTTTTTATTTTTTTTTATTTTTTTATTTTTGTGTCTGACGACAACATTTGGAGCAGTAAAAATGCTTCGATTTTGGACTTCAGCCCCTCTTTGAAAAGGAAATCGAATCTAGTTGGTACTTTGGAGGGTCAAAAGTTTAAATTTTTCAATATTTTTTAAATGAGTTGGGAAAAACATAAAAAAAATGACGGAAAAAACGGGATTTTTTACGCAAAACCAGTTTTCGACAAAATCGAATTTTTTATTTTGCTATAACTCAAAAACTAATAGATGAAAATACTTGAAACTTTCACCAAATGTTTATATTAGCGTTCTCCATACATAGGTAAATTTTCAAAGAATTTTGACTTTTTTTGAGTTATTTATAGACAATTGAAATTTTTAATTTTTTTTAGTATTTTTTTTTTAAATAACGATAAAAAATTTTTGGCCGGCCAGAAAATCTTGAAAATTTAATGCAAGGTTTCTTATAAGTTGTTCTTAAAGTGATAAAAAAAAATCCGAAATCGTTAGTCACAATTTTTTTTTATAAGTGCTTAAAGTTCGAATTTATACGAAATATGTCAAAATTGCGAAAATTTGCGAGTAATTTTGTGGTTGAAAAATCGTAAAATTTTTTTCTTTTATAACTAAGTTTTGAAAATTTGTTGCAAGGTTCTCCATAAATTTTTCTTCAATTATCTGTTAAAAAAACTCGACCGGATTCAGACAAAAATTTTTTATGAGTGTTTGAAATTTACATTTTTACAAAACCGCGTTAAATAACGGTTTAGCCTCAAACGATTTTTGATATTTGTTGTAATTCAAACTGTATAAGTCGTAAATACTTGAAAATTTTACCAGATATTTATATTGGCATTTTCTTTACGTGATTTGATTTTCAAAATATTTTGACTTTTTTTGAGCTATTTATAGACAATTGAAATTTTCAATTTTTTTTTATTTTTTATTTATAAATGTTGATAAAAAAAATTTAGCTGGGACAAATTTCTTGAAAATTTAATTGAAGGGTCCACATAACTTGTTCTAACTCTCATTCAAAAATTATAAAAATACATAGGCACAATTTTTTTTTATTAGCATTTGAAGTTCAAATATTGACAAAAATTCGTCAAAATCATGAATATTTTTCACTATTTGGTAGTTAAAAATTTATAAATATTTTACTATCAAAAGCTAAGAATTGAAAATTTAATACTATGCTGTACATAAGTTAAGCTTAGAATAATTATAAAAAAGTTTGAGGATTATTCAATTTAAAAAATTTTACGAGTGTTTAAAGTTTTAATTTTAATTTGAAATCAAAAATACACGTGTAAAATAACGTTTTACTAATAAATAATTTTCGATTTTTGTTATTTTTAAAAAATTACTAAACGTAAGATCTTGAAACTTTTACTTAAATGTTTGAATTTGTTTCAAAATAGAATATATGACAATATTTTAATATAATATATTAACATATCTTAGACTGACAAATCATCTCCGTTCAGAATCGTTTTTCGTATACAATGATACCTATCATTGCATTCATATTTACCCTACCCTAGTCCGAGGTCCACCCCACCACCTAATGTACAGCAGAGCGATACTCACTTACCCACTTTTTTTTATTTTTTTTTATTTTTTTATTTTTGTGTCTGACGACAACATTTGGAGCAGTAAAAATGCTTCGATTTTGGACTTCAGCCCCTCTTTGAAAAGGAAATCGAATCTAGTTGGTACTTTGGAGGGTCAAAAGTTTAAATTTTTCAATATTTTTTAAATGAGTTGGGAAAAACATAAAAAAAATGACGGAAAAACGGGATTTTTTACGCAAAACCAGTTTTCGACAAAATCGAATTTTTTATTTTGCTATAACTCAAAAACTAATAGATGAAAATACTTGAAACTTTCACCAAATGTTTATATTAGCGTTCTCCATACATAGGTAAATTTTCAAAGAATTTTGACTTTTTTTGAGTTATTTATAGACAATTGAAATTTTTAATTTTTTTTAGTATTTTTTTTTTAAATAACGATAAAAAATTTTTGGCCGGCCAGAAAATCTTGAAAATTTAATGCAAGGTTTCTTATAAGTTGTTCTTAAAGTGATAAAAAAAAATCCGAAATCGTTAGTCACAATTTTTTTTTATAAGTGCTTAAAGTTCGAATTTATACGAAATATGTCAAAATTGCGAAAATTTGCGAGTAATTTTGTGGTTGAAAAATCGTAAAATTTTTTTCTTTTATAACTAAGTTTTGAAAATTTGTTGCAAGGTTCTCCATAAATTTTTCTTCAATTATCTGTTAAAAAAACTCGACCGGATTCAGACAAAAATTTTTTATGAGTGTTTGAAATTTACATTTTTACAAAACCGCGTTAAATAACGGTTTAGCCTCAAACGATTTTTGATATTTGTTGTAATTCAAACTGTATAAGTCGTAAATACTTGAAAATTTTACCAGATATTTATATTGGCATTTTCTTTACGTGATTTGATTTTCAAAATATTTTGACTTTTTTTGAGCTATTTATAGACAATTGAAATTTTCAATTTTTTTTTATTTTTTATTTATAAATGTTGATAAAAAAAATTTAGCTGGGACAAATTTCTTGAAAATTTAATTGAAGGGTCCACATAACTTGTTCTAACTCTCATTCAAAAATTATAAAAATACATAGGCACAATTTTTTTTTATTAGCATTTGAAGTTCAAATATTGACAAAAATTCGTCAAAATCATGAATATTTTTCACTATTTGGTAGTTAAAAATTTATAAATATTTTACTATCAAAAGCTAAGAATTGAAAATTTAATACTATGCTGTACATAAGTTAAGCTTAGAATAATTATAAAAAAGTTTGAGGATTATTCAATTTAAAAAATTTTACGTGTGTTTAAAGTTTTAATTTTAATTTGAAATCAAAAATACACGTGTAAAATAACTTTTAACTAATAAATAATTTTCGATTTTTGTTATTTTTAAAAAATTACTAAACGTAAGATCTTGAAACTTTTACTTAAATGTTTGAATTTGTTTCAAAATAGAATATATGACAATATTTTAATATAATATATTAACATATCTTAGACTGACAAATCATCTCCGTTCAGAATCGTTTTTCGTATACAATGATACCTATCATTGCATTCATATTTACCCTACCCTAGTCCGAGGTCCACCCCACCACCTAATGTACAGCAGAGCGATACTCACTTACCCACTTTTTTTTATTTTTTTTTATTTTTTTATTTTTGTGTCTGACGACAACATTTGGAGCAGTAAAAATGCTTCGATTTTGGACTTCAGCCCCTCTTTGAAAAGGAAATCGAATCTAGTTGGTACTTTGGAGGGTCAAAAGTTTAAATTTTTCAATATTTTTTAAATGAGTTGGGAAAAACATAAAAAAAATGACGGAAAAACGGGATTTTTTACGCAAAACCAGTTTTCGACAAAATCGAATTTTTTATTTTGCTATAACTCAAAAACTAATAGATGAAAATACTTGAAACTTTCACCAAATGTTTATATTAGCGTTCTCCATACATAGGTAAATTTTCAAAGAATTTTGACTTTTTTTGAGTTATTTATAGACAATTGAAATTTTTAATTTTTTTTAGTATTTTTTTTTTTAAATAACGATAAAAAATTTTTGGCCGGCCAGAAAATCTTGAAAATTTAATGCAAGGTTTCTTATAAGTTGTTCTTAAAGTGATAAAAAAAAATCCGAAATCGTTAGTCACAATTTTTTTTTATAAGTGCTTAAAGTTCGAATTTATACGAAATATGTCAAAATTGCGAAAATTTGCGAGTAATTTTGTGGTTGAAAAATCGTAAAATTTTTTTCTTTTATAACTAAGTTTTGAAAATTTGTTGCAAGGTTCTCCATAAATTTTTCTTCAATTATCTGTTAAAAAAACTCGACCGGATTCAGACAAAAATTTTTTATGAGTGTTTGAAATTTACATTTTTACAAAACCGCGTTAAATAACGGTTTAGCCTCAAACGATTTTTGATATTTGTTGTAATTCAAACTGTATAAGTCGTAAATACTTGAAAATTTTACCAGATATTTATATTGGCATTTTCTTTACGTGATTTGATTTTCAAAATATTTTGACTTTTTTTGAGCTATTTATAGACAATTGAAATTTTCAATTTTTTTTTATTTTTTATTTATAAATGTTGATAAAAAAAATTTAGCTGGGACAAATTTCTTGAAAATTTAATTGAAGGGTCCACATAACTTGTTCTAACTCTCATTCAAAAATTATAAAAATACATAGGCACAATTTTTTTTTATTAGCATTTGAAGTTCAAATATTGACAAAAATTCGTCAAAATCATGAATATTTTTCACTATTTGGTAGTTAAAAATTTATAAATATTTTACTATCAAAAGCTAAGAATTGAAAATTTAATACTATGCTGTACATAAGTTAAGCTTAGAATAATTATAAAAAAGTTTGAGGATTATTCAATTTAAAAAATTTTACGTGTGTTTAAAGTTTTAATTTTAATTTGAAATCAAAAATACACGTGTAAAATAACTTTTAACTAATAAATAATTTTCGATTTTTGTTATTTTTAAAAAATTACTAAACGTAAGATCTTGAAACTTTTACTTAAATGTTTGAATTTGTTTCAAAATAGAATATATGACAATATTTTAATATAATATATTAACATATCTTAGACTGACAAATCATCTCCGTTCAGAATCGTTTTTCGTATACAATGATACCTATCATTGCATTCATATTTACCCTACCCTAGTCCGAGGTCCACCCCACCACCTAATGTACAGCAGAGCGATACTCACTTACCCACTTTTTTTTATTTTTTTTTATTTTTTTATTTTTGTGTCTGACGACAACATTTGGAGCAGTAAAAATGCTTCGATTTTGGACTTCAGCCCCTCTTTGAAAAGGAAATCGAATCTAGTTGGTACTTTGGAGGGTCAAAAGTTTAAATTTTTCAATATTTTTTAAATGAGTTGGGAAAAACATAAAAAAAATGACGGAAAAAACGGGATTTTTTACGCAAAACCAGTTTTCGACAAAATCGAATTTTTTATTTTGCTATAACTCAAAAACTAATAGATGAAAATACTTGAAACTTTCACCAAATGTTTATATTAGCGTTCTCCATACATAGGTAAATTTTCAAAGAATTTTGACTTTTTTTGAGTTATTTATAGACAATTGAAATTTTTAATTTTTTTTAGTATTTTTTTTTTAAATAACGATAAAAAATTTTTGGCCGGCCAGAAAATCTTGAAAATTTAATGCAAGGTTTCTTATAAGTTGTTCTTAAAGTGATAAAAAAAAATCCGAAATCGTTAGTCACAATTTTTTTTTATAAGTGCTTAAAGTTCGAATTTATACGAAATATGTCAAAATTGCGAAAATTTGCGAGTAATTTTGTGGTTGAAAAATCGTAAAATTTTTTTCTTTTATAACTAAGTTTTGAAAATTTGTTGCAAGGTTCTCCATAAATTTTTCTTCAATTATCTGTTAAAAAAACTCGACCGGATTCAGACAAAAATTTTTTATGAGTGTTTGAAATTTACATTTTTACAAAACCGCGTTAAATAACGGTTTAGCCTCAAACGATTTTTGATATTTGTTGTAATTCAAACTGTATAAGTCGTAAATACTTGAAAATTTTACCAGATATTTATATTGGCATTTTCTTTACGTGATTTGATTTTCAAAATATTTTGACTTTTTTTGAGCTATTTATAGACAATTGAAATTTTCAATTTTTTTTTATTTTTTATTTATAAATGTTGATAAAAAAAATTTAGCTGGGACAAATTTCTTGAAAATTTAATTGAAGGGTCCACATAACTTGTTCTAACTCTCATTCAAAAATTATAAAAATACATAGGCACAATTTTTTTTTATTAGCATTTGAAGTTCAAATATTGACAAAAATTCGTCAAAATCATGAATATTTTTCACTATTTGGTAGTTAAAAATTTATAAATATTTTACTATCAAAAGCTAAGAATTGAAAATTTAATACTATGCTGTACATAAGTTAAGCTTAGAATAATTATAAAAAAGTTTGAGGATTATTCAATTTAAAAAATTTTACGTGTGTTTAAAGTTTTAATTTTAATTTGAAATCAAAAATACACGTGTAAAATAACTTTTAACTAATAAATAATTTTCGATTTTTGTTATTTTTAAAAAATTACTTGACTACTTCCTTTTACTTTATCTTGAAAAATTTTTACTTAAATGTTTGAATTTGTTTCAAAATAGAATATATGATATAATTTAAATATAATATATCCTAGACTGACAAATCATCTCCGTTCAGAATCGTTTTTCGTATACAATGATACCTATCATTGCATTCAAATTTAACCTTCCCTAGTCTGAGGTCCATCCCACCCCCTAATGTACAGCAGAGCGATACTCACTTACCCGCTTTTATTATATATATATATATTGTCCTTAGTATAGAATATACACTATTTTAATATACCAAATTAATTTTAATATTAATGTACATCCTTGATCTATATAACTTTAATAAATACATTATAGCATAGTCTCTTAAAATATTACCCAAGTATTCCATACATACACATATTGTATGTCATTAGGTACCTACCAATCTTTTTTACAATATAATATATTATTTAAAAATATAATTAAATTTTTTTAAACATTTATTACCTAATTATTAATCTTTATTTGATCATAAGCAAATTTAACCTATTTAGTGTTAGTTAATAAGTACTATTACAAAAAAACATAATAACAAAGCTGATACCAAAACATATATTTAACATTTGCAATATATTATGTGTTTGATTCAAATGGAAAATTAGTACATAATAATTGAAATATTGCTTTTAATTAGTTGAGTAACCAGTAACTATTATACAATAGGAGCATAGGTAATTAATCTGAGTAATATAAAAATCCTACCACAGAAAAATGTTTTAATTTAATTTGGTAGTCTGCAATAATTATGAGTAAAACATACAATACTTAAATTTATCTCCTCACATGATGTCAAATGTTGCTTTCTACAACAAAAATATACCAACGTTGCCAGCAAAATCATATGTTTAATACAATTTGTATTATATAGTGTTTATTAAATAATGTTATTACCATACACACAAATAAATAAAGATATAATATTTTATTTATCAGTAATAAAGCACAGGTTTTGATTGATTTAATATAAATTATATAAATCTAACTACTGAATATAATTAGTATGTTTCTCAAAGTTATGTACAATTGAACGTCAGTAATAAATATTAAATGTTATTAACTGACTCAACAATTCAACAATAAGCCTATCACATACATAGTTTATAATATAGGTACCTAGTGTCAAATTTTTTCTGCAAGCTCATGACAGTGACAATAGGAAAATCAATCAATATAATATATTTAAGCATAGAAGCATAGCTACACTATTTATGTAAATAATAATAATAACATAACGTAATATTTATAAAAATATAAATTCATCATTGTAAGTAAAATGCATAAGTCACTGTGTCTGTCCAATCTGTATTATGCATTCAAACAGCTTAATTTTTTATTTTATTTTAATACTACTGCTAATGTAGGTATATGTTGAAAGTACATTTGTGCTATCGCACACTTTAATAGTAATGATAATGTTAGTGTAAATATTCACCATTAAAACATTATATATGCATACATAGTAGGTATAATATAATAATACATTTTAATAAATAAACAAAAGTGTGTGTAATGCTGGGATTGTTATACCTCCTGACGTCGAAAGTCTACTGTTGTATTATAGGGGAAAAAGTGTAAGTCTAACGATGTGTTAACGTCCTATCTTTAAGGAAAATCGATTTATATATAACTAAATCGCTTAGGTAGGCAATCCGACTGCGTCGGATCGCGGACGGTGTAAGTATTGTGAGTAATAAGTTAAAAATTCTACAATTCATTTATTAAATCATGTTGTAAAAGTGTTACATTTTTTTTATCTTGAAACTTGAGAAAGTTATGATAGTAATTTTGCATAAAACCCTGATAAATCTTGGATTAATTAAGCACAGGTTTTGATTGATTTAACATATATAAGAATAATAATATGGAATAATAATTATAAAAACAAAGGAAAAAAAAATAAAAAAAAATGCAAAAATGGTACGCAGTGTTAATCAAAGCGCCGCCGGAATATCCACCGGTGCGGGATTCGATTGTTACCCCTGCCTAAATCCTATCCTATTCTAACGCCTAATCCTATCGACTACAGTTCGAATCGTATATTGGTGGCAAATCTCGAGCACTTAAACAGTTTCCGACCAGCCACGACTTTTTTGTTATACACTGCTTTATTCATGCGATTCGTATAATTCGAGTGTTATGAGACTTGAATACCTTTATTTACAGTCTTTTTGATGTATTCATTTACAATATCTGTTTACACTGTGTTTTTTTATTATGTATTATGAGCATAATGTGTTTAATAATCTATACACCATTTTATATAATATTCATAATTTATCAAAAAAATTAAATACTAATGCTCATTGTTGAAGTACACCAGATATACAGAAGCTAAAGGTAAATAATAATAAGATCGGATATATGTAATAATATAATAATATGTATAATTGAAACGAATAACTATAGTGCTCCGAGGCGTAATATAAAACAACGACTGATCGTCCTACAGACTACTACATAGAGAGAATATGCTAGTTATACAAAATGCCTATTCAGCGTCTGCTGAACTACAGTGTGAATATTTTTACTTATAATCTACATACTATAGGGTGTGTTGTTTACATTCAACACTTCCCCTTAAACAATATACCCTAACTTAGAATTAATATATCTAATTCCCAACATCTCCCTGAGTTCCTGGAATCTTGGTCGTGGAGTTGGCTTAGTCAATATGTCAGCTAGCTGCTCCTTGCTTGGCACATATTCCAGAGAAAACATCCCTTCACTGAACTTCTCACGAATGTAATGATAGCGTACATCGATGTGTTTTGTTCGCTTATGGTATTCTGGATTTTTCACTAGTTTGATAGCGCTTTGGTTGTCTGCATACAAAACAGGTGTATCTCCCTGTGGCTCCAGAAGATCACTGATAAGTAGCGTCAACCAAGTGAGTTCCTGTATAGATTGGCTCAGCGCTATGTATTCTGCCTCAGTAGTCGAAAGTGCTACCGATTTTTGCCTTTGTGAACACCATGCTACGATTCCATCTCCCATCATGAAAATGAATCCTGAAGTTGATCGTCTCGTTATTGTATCACCAGCATAGTCTGCATCACTATATCCACGCAACTTTGGTGTTACACTAGAATTATAAATTAAACCATAATTAAACGTTCCCTTTAAATATTTAAATATGCGTTTCACCGCATTCCAATGAATTGTCAGAGGCTTTTCTAGATAACGACTGACAAGGTTTACTGCAAACGTTATATCGGGCCTTGTTATTTGGCTTAGATACAACAAACTTCCAACTGCTTCTCTGTATGGAACTTCCCCTGCTTCCAATGATCCTGACAAATTTGGATCTAATGAGTGTTGTGGATCTGTGGGAATATGCAAGACTTTGGTTTCTTCCATATTGAACCTCTCTAAAATGCGCTTGCAATATGAAGATTGGTGTATGAAAATTGAACCATCAGGTCTCTGATCAATTTCAATACCCAAGAAATGATCAAGTTCACCTTCCTTCGTCTCGAAGTTGTCCTTTAGATACTTCACCATTATGTCCACCAGCTGGTTATTTGTTGCTGCGATTAGCCCATCGTCTACAAAAATAGCGACAATTAATAATTGATTGTTTTTATTACTTACGAATACACAAGGATCTGCTTTTGTTTCTTTTAGGTCAAAGTTCATCAGCATATTTTTGAACTTTTTGTTCCAGCACCTGGGCGCCTGTTTCAACCCATATAGGCTCCGTTGAAGTTTGCATACTAAATGTGTTCCATCTTCGTAACCTTTTGGTTGTTTCATATAAATGTCTTCTTCAAGATCTCCATATAAGAATGCTGTTTTAATGTCAAATTGTCTGAGTACTAATTTTCTGGCTGCTGCTATCGCAAGTATTACTCGAATAGAATCATATTTCACTACTGGGCTGAATGTTTCTTGAAAATCTATTCCATGAACTTGCGCACATCCCTTTATCACTAACCTTGCTTTGTACCGATCGACATCTCCGTTCGCTTTGTATTTAGTCTTGTATATCCAACCATTATTGATAGGTTTTTTATTTTTAGGCAAGTCCACAAGTGTCCATGTTTCATTCTTATTCAATGACAACATTTCATCGTTCATTGTTGCCTTCCAATTATCTGAATTGTCACCTGTCATAGCGTCTTCGAATGTAACTGGATCATTACATGCTGAAAATAACGCATCTCTATACCTGATAGGTTTATTGAGTTTTCCTCTGTCTCTGAGTGTCATTCTTGTTTGCTCTTCAACTCCTATTGTTATCTGTTCATCATCATCCAACTTTTCTTCGTCGTCGTTGTTGTCTTCCTCATCTTCAGCTTCTCCTTCCAAATTTATTTCTTCCTCTTCTTCTTTATTTATGATTTTTACTTGTGTAGCTGTAGATGGACTTGTTGAGTCTTTGAATATTACATCTCTGCTTATTGAAATTTCTCTTCCATCAAAGCATATACGATATCCTTTGGTTTCTTCTGAGTATCCAACGAATATACCTTTTCTACCCTTTTGATCCCATTTTCTTCGTTTTTCTTTTGGTATATGTGCATATACTTCGGTACCAAAAATTTTCAGATGATTTATATCGGGTGTTTTATTGAACCATAATTCATAAGGTGTTTTTCCTTCTTGACCTGTGTTACCTGTACGATTTATTGTATACACGACTGTATTCACTGCTTCTGCCCAAAGTGTCTTAGATAAATTTTTGCTATATAACATAGTTCTGGCCGCTTCTACAATTGTTCGCATTGATCTTTCCGCCTTGCCATTTTGCTGGGGTGTGTATGGTACACTCGTCTCATGTTTTATTCCTAATTTATCCAATAAGGCTTTTACTTCAGTATTTTTATATTCCAGACCACAATCACTTCTTAAAGTAATTACTGAAATATTTAACTGATTTTTGACTGTATTTAAAAATAATTCAAATTTATTTTTAACTTCTGATTTTTGGCTCATAAAATACACATACGTATAGTTAGAAAAATCATCCTTGAATATAACAAAATACCGTTTACCTCCAAGTGAGTTTTCCTCCATGGGGCCACATACATCACTGTGAATTAACTGACCTGGCTTTGTAGTTTTAGTTTTACTTAATGTGAATGGCTCTCTGTGTTGTTTACCATAAATGCAAGCTTCACAGAAAAATTTGTTTTTCGTTTCTATGAATGGAATCCGCTTATATTTCAAGTATTTCCGAACATACTGAACATTCTGATGACTTAATATTTCATGCCACTGTAGTAACGTGAGATTTTTAACTGCAACATTTGCTTGATCAGCCGGTTGTAATGGTCTTGTTCTCAGAACCATTGAAAACATTTTATTCTCACGAACTCCAATCGCAACTATACGATTGTTTTTTTTTAAATATACATCCGTCACTGTCTGTCATCATTTTTATGCCTTTATCAAGGCATGCTCCACACGAAAACAAATTTACTTTCAGATCAGGTACATGTAAAACGTTTGACAAATGACTGTCAACCCATTTATCGCTGATTCTCGCTTGTACATTTATATTACCTTTACCAATAGCCATAATATATTTACCATCACCGATACGTACTGGTAACTGCACTTCAATTGACTCATAGTTACTGAACCATTCTCTTCTGCTGGTTATATGATCGCTAGCGCCTGAATCCACATACCATTTTTCCGACTCATTGATTTCGATGTCCTTTGATTGTACACCAACCAACGCATTTCCTGAGTTGCTCTTATTTTTTTCTTTTTCTTCTTTTAAGAAAATCCGGCATTCACGTTTCCAATGCCCTGGTTTTTTACAATGATTACATTTGCCTGGTTTTTTATCATTGTTCCATTGACTTTCAGAATTGCCAATTTTCGTATGTTTTTCTTTATTTGTTCCATAGGATTTCTTTGCCGAAAATGCACTACTACTTGCAGTATCTCTCTGAGTATCATAACCTTGAGTTTGCCTTGTTTCCTCTACCATGAGTCTAGATGACAAATTTGACAATGTTTTGTCCACATTTGGTATCGAATCCCATGCACTGTAGAAATGTTTGTAATTTTCTGGCAAAGTCATTAGTATCTTAGTCATAAGCATTGAGTCGGATATTGGTTCACCTAACTGCTTTAATTTTCTACTAAGACTCTCCAATTTCGAAATATGAATCGCCATATTGTCATCTGGGTCTTTAACATAGCTGTAGAACTTTTGTTGAATCAATGTTACACTCGAGTCCGACTTTTGTTCATATACACTAAGCAACTTATCCCACATTTCCTTAGCCGTGTCACAATTCATTATGTACTGCAGTGGTTGTTCATCCACTGACGTGACTATATACTTTTGAGCCTTGTTGTCCGCTTTTTTATATATTGAATAATCTACACCATACCTTTTTCTTGCATCTTCTTCAGTTTCTGAACTTGATTTGTTAAGAACAGGTTTTTTCGAATTTCCGGTAACAACATCAAATATATCGGCTGCAGTCATTATGACTTTTATTTGGAATTTCCATGTTTCCCAATTTTCATTACCTGTTAGTTTATTTATTTTTATAGATTCGTTTTCCATAATAACGAATTATCTGTACACTGTCTGTACACTATAAATGTAATAATAACAAACACAGTTTCTGCGCTTCACACGATCGATGCACTAACACTGCACTGCACTATACTTCACGAATTATTATTGCTGTACACTGTCTGTACACAAACACGCGATTCGTAAATCAATAATTATAGTATCAAACATACACGACTCTATTATAATTACCGTACTACTGGGCCCATAACCTGTTGAAGTACACCAGATATACAGAAGCTAAAGGTAAATAATAATAAGATCGGATATATGTAATAATATAATAATATGTATAATTGAAACGAATAACTATAGTGCTCCGAGGCGTAATATAAAACAACGACTGATCGTCCTACAGACTACTACATAGAGAGAATATGCTAGTTATACAAAATGCCTATTCAGCGTCTGCTGAACTACAGTGTGAATATTTTTACTTATAATCTACATACTATAGGGTGTGTTGTTTACATTCAACACTCATACATGATGATCTACATCATTTCTCAATCATTGAGGTCATAAGTCATATCTAACTCGAGCTTACTGATGATTAATAATTTAATTATCATTATTGTTCATTTAATAATTTATTTATTACTTTTGAGCAAATTTAACATAAACGTAATACCTAATAAATACTTTTGTCCTTACATGATCGATAATATTGTAAATAATAAATAAAAAACATTATAATATAACTATCAAAGGAAATGTATATTTAACATTAAATTTGCAATAAATTGAGTGTTTGGTTCAAAAACTAAAATCAAAATATATATATTGAAATATTGTAGTAAGTAACTATACATTAATATACTATATTTTATTAGTTGAGCAATAGGTAACTATTACATAATTAAAGCATAATTAATTTGTGTAATATAAACCTTACCGAAATAAAAAAATATTATTTTAAGCAATAATAGATATAAATTTTGAAATATTCTTTGAGTGGTGTATACAATATATGAATTTAACAGATTTGTTCAAAATGTAGCTCAAATGTTGCAAGAAAAAATATACCAACCTTGACAGCAAAATCTATGTTAAATAACATATTCATTATTGGTGTGCTAAAACATTTAATGTTATAAGTTTTCTTTTTAACTTATTGTTTTACAATAAAATATATATAGATATATAATTAATTATTCTCAAAAATTTTAAATCTGTAGACACAAACAAATAATATAATAAAATAAAAACAATTGAGACTATAAATTAAAACTTATTATTATTTAAACAAATTTAATCTACTCAGTGTAGCTATAATAACTACTATAACAAAAAGCATTTTAACACTGATACCAAATTGTATATTTTACATTTAAAATATATTATGCGTTTGATCCAAAAAGAAAATTAATACATAAATATTAAAATATTGTAGCAAAATAACTATACACAAATACCTATTGTTTTTTTTTTTTTAGTTGACTAACGGGTAAATATTATACAATAGGAGCATAGGTAATTAATCTGTATAATGTATAAATCTTACCATAGAAGAATGTTTTTATTCAAAGTATTTGTCTGCAATAATTATATAGATTGAAATATATTATGAGTGCAACATACAATACTTGAATTTATCTGCTCATATGATGTCAAACGTTGCTTTCTAGTCAGTTTTTACTACAAAAATATACTAACTTTGCCAGCAAAATCTCAGGTTTAACACAAATTACATAATATGGTGCTTATTAAAACATTAAAAACATAATGTTGTTACCATACACACTATCAATTAAGTTATAATATTGCACAGGTTTTGTTTGGTTTAATATAAATTATAAAAATCCAACTACAGAATACACTTTGTATGTTTCTCAAAGTAATGTACAATTGAACGTCAGTAATAAATATTAAATGTTATTAACTCAACAATTCACCTATATAATAGGCTTATAGGTATAGGTATAAGCCTATTATACGTAATATTATAATACACACTCGAGAACGTAAATACAATACCTACTGTGCGGCACAAACGTCATCAGTGAACACTTTTATGCTAGAGAGCACGACCAATGGTCTAAGATGTGTCTAAAGGTCGAGCTACCGAGAACAATAGAACAATATAAGTACGATGATAAAATGCAGTTTATTGAATCAAAAAAAAGTAATGTACATCGGTAAATGAATACTGTGCGTCGAAACAGACATCACCGCTCTCCGAAAACCTGCAACACGTTTAAAAACTATATTAAACTACTATGAGTATATTAGTTGTAACTAGAGATGGGAGCTTGGTAAATTTACCCGGTAAATTTTACCAGTAAGGTAAATTTACGTAAATTTTACCGATATTTTTTTTACCGGGTAAATATTTTTTACCGTTCCAAAAATCGAGTGACCACTTATTTCAAATGTTTTCATGGGAACATTAACACTAGTAACATTTCTATGAGGTTAATGTTATTCGTAGACCGTAGTCGATACGTCAATATAATTAATAGGGCTGGGATTTTGATGCAAAGGCATCTTTTTTTCTGGTGTTTTGAAACATTGGTCCGTAAGTATAAAATGTGTTTTGGGTGATACTGATTATTTTAAAGAATTTTTTATTTTGCATTTTTTGACAAAATTTACTCTTAAATGCATTTTTAGGACATTTTTTTATGTTTTTAGTGCATTTTCTTGGTTTTTAGAGCATATTTCATCATAGCTAGGGTTTTCCCCGAAAATTATCACCGTTATATTATACCTATTATGAATTATTATTTTTATTACACCATACATACATACATAGGTACAAGTTATCGTCGATAACAATTTTATCATAGCTAGGCTTAGATAACTAAGTTGGTATTTTAAAGCTGACTCAATATCACTGAAATTTCTGTCGTTGGGTAAAAAACTGTGGCCAGGGTATAAGTACTTAAGTGTTATGGTATTAAGTTCAGTACTATTGAAAATAGTTTTCAATAACAAAACAATTTTTATATTCCTATTCTGTCCACCACATGAATCAGACCACAAAACAAGTTCTTTGATATTTTGATTCAAATTATCTTTTAAGTGTTTCCTCAAACATGACCCAACCTCTTGAGCTCCTCTTCCTGACTGGCCTTCCAACCAAACATAACAATATCCTTGATGTTCCTTTCCGCTATAAATTCCAGTGTTATATAACCAAAGTTGTCTTTTGTAAAATATAATGTTAGTAGGTAACCTAGGAAGAGGTAATGTTTTTTCCATATCATAGGTAAAGCATTGGAAATTTTCACACTCTTTTGATTTTTCCAAATCTTTTTTTAATGATGCCTGTGCGTTTTCAGCCAAATTTAAATGTTCATGGTGTTTTATAGTTAGTTCTTGTTTTTTTATTGTATTAGCTTCATTATTTATTTGTACAATTAAAGAATCACATGTATTGCAAGTATCTTTTTTGAGTGATTTGAATTTTAAATTAAAATTATCATAAAAAAACCTTTTATATGATGAGAAACTGACTGATTCTGTTTTATTTTCTTCTCTGTATGCTGCGTACATTTTATCCAAAGCCATTTCTAGTGGCAAATATTCAAATGTAGATTGTTCTCTACAATAATGAGATTTATATTTGGGAATTTTGTCTATATGAACTTTAATAATTTGTAGTTTTTCATCTGAAATTTTGTTTAGGCCACCATTTTTCAAACCTCTTTGATCCAGTAATGGTGCTCTACCATGAATTTTTTTTAATGCAGTATTAACTCTACATGTTGAAATATTTAATGTTTTACAAAACATTGTTCGACACACATGTGTATTGTTCAAATTATATTTCCTGGAGAATTGTTTTTTAAAATGAGTGTCATTAGTACCAGCATACCTTCTTTTCACAGGTACCTCATTAACTAGAGCAGCAATATAAGCATTTTGGGCCGTGTATTCCCCTATCTTCCAAAAATTATCAAACTCAAGTATTCTCTGTTCTATAGCAACCTTTTGCACACATTTCATTGGGCATACACAGTCAAAATCTTTAAAATTCTTAGGATTAATTTTTTTATTTTTGTAGTTGTAATAACTCAAGTTTGAGTTTTTTAATAGTTTTACATTTGCTCGAGATTGTTCTGTATGTTTTCTTTTCCTACCTTTTTTCGGTCTACCACTATAAATATTTTGATTGATATTGGCATTTGAACTAACTTCATCATCATCTGGAATTGTTACTTGATTTTCATCATTTTCTGGAACTATTGCTTGATCATCATCGTCACTAGGTTGCACTATGGTGCAATAAGGATCAAACGTTGGATCCTTGTCAGTGTCATCGAACGTCTCATCGTAGTCAGAAAATACAATATTTTCGATTTGAATTTCTGTTATTAAACAATATAATACTATATTATAACATCAAATATATCTCTCATATGCTCTTTGTTCCTTACCTTCCAAATCAACTGAGACATTATTATTTGTTTCAATATCTGTCGTTACTTTTTGAACCAAATTTACCATACGACTCGCCCTCTTCGTTCTGTTTATTTCCATGCTATGTGAGTAATGACTTATAATACACTTAAAAACTTCTTATAAAAGTAACTAATAACGAACGATAGTTATTAGTTACATTATTAGTTATGAAATCGTCATAACAAAGAATAATAATTAATTAAAATATAACTATTTTCAAACACTCCATTGATAATAAAATAATGATTATCAAATTTGCAAAAAACGACCAAGCCGCATGGATTGATATTATCTCATTATTGTTATCAGTTATACCTAGATTACAGAACCAAGCATCATGGATGTATTTTACAATAACTTTTATCGAAATAATCATTCAGTTAGTTTTTGACACATTGATAGATAGCGCTACACTTCAATGTTGGTTTGGTTGTTTTTTGCAGAATAAGTAAAATGAAATTCTCTATCTCGTTCTACTAACATCTCGTTTTTCAATAGTTTGAGGGATGGTTGCTTTCTGCATAACGCCATTCAAATATGTTAT
>CM037035.1:27489295-27523115 GCA_020882235.1 Schizaphis graminum
AAAAACACAAGGAGTTGAAGATGTATGCTAGAGCAATTACATCTCGCAGAAATATATGTTTAACATTGGCAAATAAACATCAATTTAAATTTGCATATTTCTTATTAAATCAAAAGAAAAATAGTTTGCTAGTAGAAGTATTGGAAAAACATAAAATTGATTCAAAGCATGTGGAAATTATTTTTAACTTTATGAACATATCAACTAATAGCTATATCAGTTATTCAAAAATAGAATGTCGAGGTACAACTTACAAAATTGGAAATTTTTTCACTTGCTTTAATAGTGAAATTTGTTTATTTGAAATTCTTGAAATAATTTTGTTAAAAAATAATGCAGTATACTTTGTTGTTCACCAAATACAATTAGAATTGTTTGACACTCATTTTAGGGCATACAAAGTTGATGTAAATAAAAGTGTTGTTTCCAAAAGTATTATGAATATTGATCAGTTTAATTGCCCACCTTTAAATATTAATAAAGTTGCTGGTGGTAATCTTATGATTAGATTGAAAGAGTATTTTTAAAAATGAAAATAATTATTTATTTTTAAGTTTGTTTTTATTTATATCATTTTGATATTAGTATTTTTAGGTATAAGATTTAGTTGTATGTGTAATATTTATATATCAGGTTTTTAAATTATAATACCTATGTAATTTATGTAATAAGTATATATTTATGTGTAATTATGTTTTTTATTTATAAATGTTTTCTATGTGTCAAGTAAAGTAAAATGCAGCACCAAAAAGTTGATTTATTCACTAGTCTAATTTTTAATTCAAAATTATTAAATTTGTAAAATAAAATTATTTTTACTCTTAAAAAACATTGTATTTTTTATTTATACCTACCTCATATTATGTTACCTGTATGCTATTAATGAAGGTGATGACAAAGTATACAAGGGGGTGTTTTGGAGATGATTGTAACCCCCTTTAGAAAGTGTTAAATATAAATTATGTATAATTATGTAATTAAGTATAAAAATATATCTTGTTGATTTAATAAAACTATAGCGTGATTTAAAAAAATTATTTATTAAATTAAAAAATAATTTTATTTATATAAAAATATTGGTAATGGCCTATTATTTCAAAACAACAAAATAATTTGTTGAATTAATCATTAAATTAACAAGGCAATATATTTCAAAACAACAAAATAAATTGTTGAATTAACCATTAAATTAACAAGGCAACATATTTCAAAACAACAAAATAAATTGTTAAATTAACCATTAAATTAACAGGGCAAAATGTTGTCATATCAACAAAATATTAATTTTCATAATAACAAACTCCCTGTTGGCCCTATGTTAATCATTATTTTGTTGATTTAATCTGGATTATTATTAATTTAACTGTGGTATTTCTTTCTGTGTAGAGATTCTATCACCTACTAATTACTATATATGTGGTTATTTTTGTTACCAAATTAAGAAAAGAACTAGTTGTAAAATATGTTTCAAAGCAATGAGAGAAGGTAAAATTTAAAAGTTAGGTATTAAAAGTAAAATATATAATATAGTTTTATAAAAATAATTATTTAATATGTTTCAAAAGGAGATGATTCAATTCCAGAAGCAGCATTGACAAGTATTAAATCAAAAGGAAGATTAATACATCCAAATAAACATATATATTCTTTTATATCTGCCTTGGAAGAAGTATTTGAAATGTTCTGTGAAAGTTTCAATGTGTTTGAAGAAACAGTAGATTATTTCCTAGAACACAAAACAAATCTATTGACTTTTCCTTGTGAGTCCCACAAAAGTGAAATTTTGACATATATTATTACTTACTACTTAACCATGAGAATGAGACAATATTCACAAATGACAAATCAAAAACAAATCAAAGTAAGCTCCAAAAAGAAGAAATTGTCAAAGTTGGTAAAAACATAAAATAAATGTAACAAATGTACCTACATATTTTTTTTTATATACCTATATAAAAACGTTAAAAACTGACAGCTATTGGAGCTAATTAAAATTTAAATCATTATTAAACTTACTACCTACTGTCTATTTAGCACCACGGTATTAACTATTAATTAATAATTAATAAATAATAATTATTATTTATTAATTTATTATCACTAATATCACTATTCTGTGGTGTTATCCTAATACGATGTGTTATCCTATAATAAAACGTAGTTCGTACTACTAACAGGCAGAGTGCAGTTACATCGCATGTGTACGAACCCCGTACAACTTTGTGACCGTGATTTTCTTCGCAGTGTCCAGTCCTGTGTAGTAGTTCATGAGTTAAACTACTTAAATTAATTGACTATTTTCTTAACTGTCATATAAAAATTAAAGTGACAAGTGACAAGCGTTATCAATTATCAACAAACAACCACATGATATCTCATCATTTATCACTATTATTTTTAGGTTATAAATTATAATAACATACAATTAAAGAAATCTGTGATTATAATATCTTATATCATCGATAAAATAATTTGATAGTATAAACACTATTATCGTGTTAGAATGCAATTTTTGCCAGAAAATTGGGCACAAAGCTGCTGACTGCTGGCATAATCGGCCAGCAGCAGCAGCAAAATCAAAAGAAGATGCTGCCAATGTGGCAGCAAAAAAGGCCGAGAGGGCAAAAAAGGCAGCAGAGGCAGCATTAGCCTTGGCTGAAAAGTTTCAAGCTGAGGCTGCAAAGCTTGAAGCCGAGGCTAGTGCTGCCTCTGCTGGCAGCAGCAGCACCATCAGCACCACCACCAACACCACCACGGACACTGGACCACCAAACCAATGATACAATATTATAAAATAAAAAAAATATAAAATGTTATATATAATATATATAAAATGTTTATTTTTATTTCCTGGTCATAAATTTAAATTTAACATTAGTGTTTGTCATGGTTACTATAATTGTTAATCATTATATGATAATCAAAATAATCATGACCAACATTCATCAATATAAAAAGTAACTTTTAAAATAATAAATGCTTTTATTTATGGTTATGGTTATTAGTGGGGCCCTGATTTCAATGCAAAGGGTATACTTTTTTTGGTTGATCATTGAGACAATGCTTCCAATTACATGATTTGTTTCATGTAACGAGTGTTTCAAAAAAATATTTTATTTTGCATATATTGACGTTTTTTAATTTTCAGAGTATTTGTAGCATTATTGGGTCATTTTTATGGATTTAATACATATTTGTTCAAAATAGTAAATACTAAACAAATTTAGCGTATTTATTAATGTAATTTAAGTACCTATTTATGTTAAAAATGAATAATATTGACCTAAAACATATGCGTGTCGATATTGTAGCTGCATCAAGTCAATTTTTCCAATTTTCATTTTTTTTTTTAATAAAATAATAAATATTATATTTTATTTTTTAATTACAAATTAAAATATTAAATTGTATAAAAAAAAATATTGTTAATGGAATTTTTATGGTAAAATTAATTTTTTTTTAAGGACATTTTGGGCTATTTTTAAGAGCTTATTTGTATGGCTTTTAGTGTATTTGAATCCGTCGCCGAGTGGATTTTCATGCTAAACATGGTTACACCATAGATACACCATGGCACAAAACACTTTAGAGGCATAATTGATGTATTAAAAAAAATTTTAATTTAAAACAACAATTGTACAGAAATTAAAAGCAATATGTTTTTAGGTACCTATACTTAAATGAATAACTTCAGAAAGAGTACACTTGTATAATATAATGTTAATACTGTTATTATACACATCAATTTAATAGATATTTCTATTGAGTTATAATATTTTAAATAAATATAGTAATACTTAGCATTTAAAATATATATTTTAGTAATACCTAGTATTTTCAATATTATGCCATACATAGAATTATTCTATTTATTTTTAGTTATTATAAGTACAATATATTTTTACAAAAATAAACAAATCATGACAAAGAGTTAGGATAAGTAGTAAATCAAGAAAATAATAAATTAGTCATTACTTTAATTTATATTTAATATGAAAATGGTTACAATAAAATAGTAATTTTTAATTATAACACAAGTAGGCAGCATGTCTATATCTGCTACACAAAACACTATTTCCCTCAAAAAATGCGAGTAATTAACAATAATTGTATTATTGAAGATAGATTTATGTTAATTAAAATTCATCTAAGTTACTCATTATTTAAATTTAATTCATAAATCATAATTGTATGCCTTTGCAAGCATCGTGCATCGTATTTTCGTATAGGAATATGAACATTTTGAGCCTTCATCGGGTAGGCAGCGCTCCCGGTGGAAATCACAAGTGGTGTACATTTTTCAATCAATTTATTATCGAAGTGTTTACACCTCTATATATCCACCTTGGTTTATAGATAATATTATCATTAAACCTTGCTATCAAACAGCTATGGCCTACGATAGTGTGATAACAGTGACGTCAACAATCAACATTATTATTTATCAATTTCGGTTATCGATTGTTTTGTTTGAGATTTGAATCAGTCCGCTTTATTTTCATATTTACTTTTTTTTATTTGTTTTAAATATGCAAACTAAACATTTTAAAGCGGAAAAACGTAGTTTTGAGCACTCAGAAAAATGTGTACTTTTAGAGATCATCACTCGACACTTCAGTACAATTGAGTCCAAAGACTGACATGGTAAATATTAGACTAAAAAACCAAAAGTTGATAACTGTTGGAGGGTAATTTGCCGCAGCATCCTCAATCTGTCATGTAGACTCTCTGAGTTTAAAAACGCTGTGGGAGAACCTTAAGAGGAAGGATGAGGTGGCAATTGCTGCGCAGACGGATAACCTATATGACACAGGTACATACACTATGGACATATCGATGTAAACAAATGTGTCGTTTTTACAGGAGGTAAACCAAACCAATAATAGCTGATCCTATAGTCAAAACAGTTGTTGTGCTAAATCGACCATTCTGTAACATGTATGATGACAACGCAAATTCTAAATCAAATAATCACAGGCAAGTTAAATTACTTATGATTACTATTATTATTTTAATAGCAGTTACAATGTTTATTAATATTTATAAGTTAAACCTATAACTGATGACTTCGAAAATAAAATAGGCTAAAAAATTGCCTGGGCCTGAACAACATAGAAAATCAACGCTTAATTGCATACAAGACCTGCAATTTGTAACCCACAACTTGAGTTATTTTTTTATCAAACTTCTGGTTAATGTTCATCAGAACAAACTAGTCATTATGCAGTTTAAATTATTGAGTATTGATATTATATTACCCATCTTCTACAGAAGTTGTATGTGCTTAAAATGCATGTGTTCGAAACCGTTTGATTAGTTAATGGTGTATTGGTTAAAGGTAAAAGGAGCCCTGGAGCCTGTAAAAGCCTACTGACCCACAATTGTAGAAGGCTTCACATTCATGAAAATTCAGAGGAGCAATAAGCATTTTTGTTAAACACACAGTCATGGCCTGCAGAAAGTAATTAATTATTTAATGGATGTCCATAGCTTTTAATTATAAGTGAGTTTGTAGTCTAGTATTTAGTCTTAGTTATTCTCCATAGGTTATCTTTTTCATATGAACATATAGGTTTTTTTTTTTTAGTAACTAATTCTTCTTATATATTAATAAATTATAAATTAAATAATTAAAACACTAAATGCCGTCCCACTTAGAAATATCAGACTGCGGACTGACAGTTATGCATAAACAAATTAAATGCATGACTGGTGTGGTTACAAATTGTGTTTTAAAGCTATATCTGTTGACTGTGATCAAAAGACATACAAATTACTGTTTAGGTTTGACTCACCTTATATTACAAGTTCATGAAATAAAATTAGTTTGATATCTAATTTAAGAAACTTTTGGTGCTAATTTCGTCAAATGATTAGTTTTTTTTCCACATTAAATCTTGGAACCAATTTAAAATGTTGTAATAACAAATTGAGTTTTTGACCAAACCATGTTTTTTTTTTCTTAACGTGTATAATATTACTTATTACGCTATATGTTATAGCCTTTTCTAGTGCAGTCAAGTCTCGATAACTGAATACTGAAATTTTTGTTTACCAATTGAAGTCTATATAATATTATTTATATTATATTCTGTGTATAATAATTGTGTCGCATAATACTCAAAAAATACATTTTTATTTCCTTTGAGATTCAAGTGATTAATACAATACTGTACCAGAACTTTGTCATTATCATTATTTATCTTATTAGGATTTAGCTAATGTTCTTAACAAGGTAATTCTTAATAATCAAGCTAATCAAAATTAGTAATTTAGTTATAATATTCATATGCAATTTGTAACGTGCTATTACTTTATAGTCTATATGTTGTATATAATTTTTCAATATATTTTAGCTATTTTTTTGTTTTATGTTACATCATTTTTGACACAATAAACAAAAGAAATCATTAATTGCATAATTAACAATTCTGTTTTCTTTAGGAATGCAATTAATGGCTATCTAGCGACAACATAGAGAACACGATACCCATTCTACATATTCATCATCCGGTTGACAACGATGCTTATCTGAGTGCCAGTTACAGTATAAACATATATTTGTCACATCTTCAGAATTCTCTAAGAGATAAGTTTTTAAATATTCTCTGTGAAGGTTAGGATCAAACTCTAAACTGAACTTAGAACTGTCCATAATTTTAAATGCATAATATATAATATAAACTCCACAATTAAATGCATCTTCTTGTTTTGGAACGTTTTCCACAGGGCATGGAATAGGTGTTAATAAAGGACATTGTTGTGTATCATCACCGTAGATAACATCTGATTTCAATATTTCAAATACCCTATTGAAACGACCTTTAGATATTCGACCATCTGTGTCATATGGATTAATCGGGTCCATGATATAACACTGTCTGACTTTGAAATTTATAAAGACTATAATCCAGTGAGAATTTTTAACTAACCATGGCAGAATAACCATACTATCCTTAGTGAAAGTAATTTTGTTATACTCTTCTCCAATTTCTTTTTTTTCCATCAGCCATGTCACATCATTGCATGATAAAATATGAGTGTTTTTTAAATCCAGCTTAAAAGCATAAGACAACAAACAAATATCTATAACAAAGTTACACAACCAATTTTTTCCAGATAATGAATCAAAATCTGGGATGTGCAGATCGGTCATGATGTTACAATTTTTATCACTAGATAATAAATAACTATATTTTCCAACTAGATAGTCTTTATTTTTTGGCATCTTTATTCGTTTATAGTATGTCAAATCTTTAGGGAGCATATTTTGGTGAACATTTTTAGATTGCACTGGTAGTTGAAACGGAGTTTTATAACTTCCAGGTGTCGAAATCGATATTAAACAATTATCGTCGAATGGCTTACTCAAATCATGTACAACCACGTCGTTGTTAAAAGGCTCATCAACAGTGAACCTAGTCTCATTGTCACATTTGATGACCACAACGCTTTCAATACCATCGACCACTTTGGGTGAAATGTTATTTTCATCAGCTACAGAGATCGAAGACCTTGGGATTTTTAACGACAAGGCTGTGAAAGGACGGTACTTAGTCGGTTGGAGATGTTTGTGTTGTTTCTCTTTTTTTCCCCAACTTTCTATTGCGTCCAAATGGTTATGGCTAGAAATTTCTGAGATTTTTTTTTCACTTTGGTATTTATTTGCCTAGATTTATTGTAAAAATCTAATGCACGCGTACAAGTTTTTTTTCTAATATTATACTTTCTTTGTTTGTGTGCATTCATCACACGCTCTCTCATAAGTCTTAAAAACCGACCGCACTTCCACCTTCGGTCACCATCAAGTATGTCAACTTTTACAGTTTTAAACCAAGATTCAACGGTAGCATTACTCTGGCGGATTTCAATGCCATTGTTGAGTTTATTATTCATAATAGGTGTTCACAGTGCTAAGAAAGGTACACACTTGACTATAAACTCGTGTAAATATGATTCATCGTAATATTCATTGCTTATATTTTCATTATTTACAGAACAATGGGGTAAGACGCTAGATTTTACATGTTCTTTGATAGATTGAAATCTACAGTACATCATGGACTTATTCGTGTCGGATTCGCATAGAAATTTATTTATTTCATCTGGATAATCTTTGCCTTTGTTGTTTGATTCATTCAACAATTGGTGGTTAACATTACACTTGTCTCTCATTGTATTAATAGCATTTTTAGTTTCTCCTGTACTACATGGAGACAACAATATTAATGATAATATTTTAAACCAATTTTCAATATCCTCCAAACACTTTGCATTAAACAGTAAACATATCCAATCGATAACATTATTTCTTTTCATCTTTTCTACAGTCTTATTGTGATTTGTCTCAGATTGAAAGTATGTATATACATGGTTTACTATGATTTTTGTGTAATGATTTACACAGATGTTAATGATAGTGACATTAGACCCATCAAAATTTTCAACCAATACTCTGTAACACCAGTTAAGATAATCAAATATGGAAGTAAAACCATTCCATGGTTGGTCCATGGTCAATGCATTCATTTGTGCATAACTGAAATCTGTCACTATGTTTGTGAATACAGGCCAAGGCAGTTTGTGTTTCAAAACAAATGCTTTGAAAGCGTTCAACCATTGTGAAATTGCAACTATATCGTGTGCTGAACTAATCATCTCTACAACGGGACACGTGACACTCGAATGCCTAGGTAAAGGTACATTTACCACTAGAACATAGTAAAGAACTCTTTTGGTGTTCTTGTCAATTTTCCTGACCAATGTACCAGTTGCATCCAAATAACCAGTTACTGATTTTTGATTTTTAATTAGTTTTTTTAGTATGTCCAACTGTTCTTTACTATAGCAGTGTACAGACGGTATATCGACATGCTGTACAAAGTTGCTTTCTTTATCGTTACACATCAATAGAATATCATGAAAATCATCTTTATCATAATCATCAGCAGTCAAGGCCTCTGATCTGATTTTTCTAATGACATCATCTGATTTAATACCTTGCAAATTGCCACAACTCAATTGTGTGGGTGATGCCAAGTCGACAGTGTCTGACCTGAAGGAAAACGCTTTAGTCTTTTTTAGCGCTTCTTTGTTCAAATCTCTCTGAAACCCTTTTACGTGATTTGTGAGACCATCATCATCTGGATTGTGATGATAATTCAAACCAGAACTATAGACATTTGCTATGAACGTTCCATTTTCAAGTTGGACTTTAATCCTAAAAGTCTTACACCCCTCATGGCTACAGTACATGTACACATTGCAATGACTTTTAAAATATCTGACCATTTTCGCATTAATAACACATGTATTGTTCACAGTTCTAATGCGCTTTCTGAACATAATAGGATATTTTGTTTTGTCTAAACGGGTTTGACTTTTGAAGTTTGTATAATTCATAAGGGACCATTCTTCAAATGAAAATTTGAAAGATCCTTCAAAAAACACAAAGTCTTGGTTTTCATATTGTTTAGGAAATTGATTTTTTGTTTTCAGAGGTAGAACAACGCCAGACTTTACAGGTGTTTTCTTATAATAAGCATTCCTGAGGGGGCTTGGTACATGATGTTTTCCGTTTGTTATTTTACTCGGGGTAACAAAGACAGATTCGTCATTCATGTTTTCTGGTAGAATTGGAGTACTACTAGGTATTAATGGATCTCTCTTAGTTCGAATGAAATCAATTTCTGCCGATGAATTTGTATATTCAAATGATATATCATTGTCATTATGCAGAAGTTCAGACTCCGTGTGTACAGTATAAGAAGTACAATTTTTAAAAGTATCAGCATCATTATCAGAGTTTTCATTAAAACAAAAACTATTTGTATCAATTATATTATCTGTGTTATCCATTTTTAGACACGATGACAGATTGAAATACTTTTTACATTGTTTGTACACTTTATATCTGTTGACTTTATTTATTGTAACTTTTATATGTCTACATATGTTAGATAGAGTTGTGTGATTGTAATTTACAAAATCGTTAGCCGTGTAATTACAATACTCAATACATTTTATTATTTTACTATTATTAAATTCTGATTTATTAGCTATATCATCACAGTTCATAGTTTCAATACACTTTCGAAGAGATGAATTTTTTCTTTTAATAGCATTCACAATAGATTTTTTCAAATTGTGATCATTACCTTTCTTAAAAATGGTCATGCAAATATTACTTACACAACTATCTGAAACCGAGACATTCTCAAAATTTAATTCTGGATATTCAGTGTTAATATAATGAGCTACCTCTTTCAATTTATCTTTTAAACTCATTTTTAACCTTATAAATTATTACTTACAGTGTCTGAAACAGTAATTCTTAGACACTTTTGATTGTCTGAAACAGTAATTCTTAGACACTTTTGATTGTCTGAAACAGTAATTCTTAGACACTTTTGATTGTCTGAAACAGTAATTCTTAGACACTTTTAATTGTCTGAAACAATAATTCGTCGACAGTTTTGTGTCTGAAACAGTAACTCGTCGACAGTTTTGAACGTCTGAAACAGTAATTCGTCGACGGTTTTGTGTCTGAAACAGTAATTCGTCGACACTTAAAGCTGTCAGAGTGTATACTCCTCAGACAGCTACAACAAACTACAACTAAAACTAAAAAATTAAAATTAAAATTAAAAGAAATAAAAAAATTAAAATTAAATGAAATAAAAAAAATTAGATAATAAAAACACTGTTAAAAATAAAACACAATAAAAACTGAACAATATTATATATTTATAAAAATTAAATGTTTATATTGAACACTGTATAATAACAAAATTGAAAACGCGAGGAATAATTCGAATAGTAAATATTTCTAACAATTAAATGTTTAGAATTAGCACTTGAAGAATACCGCAGAAACACCGAAGTGAATTCGCAAGGAAAAAACTGCGGAAAACCAAATTGAAAGCACGAGGAAAAAATTGGAGAAATACAGAATAGAAAACTTGAATAAAAACCTGGATCACTTGCGCCTGAAAATACATACATTTTAATTAATGTAATTAACAATAAATATTACTGCATACAATAATATTTTACACTTTAAGAAATCATCATTAAACTTGTGACAGTGAAACACTGACACACATGTACAAATAAAATACAATATAATAAAAACACAAACATATTAAAGACATGATTATTTTAAATTGAAAAAAAAAGTATTAATCGTTAACAAATTATTACTACTATGAAAACAAAGATTAATTTTAATAAAAATCTTCATATTGTACAAAAATTATTTATTTTGTATTCATACAAAACATATTATGTATTAATATGTGCTGACGATTGTCACTTTTTCAAATATTGAATATTTAAACAATAAATATTAGACAGGTATGATTTTAATAATTAAAATAAGGATTTAAGTCTAAAAAGGATCCAATAACATTGAGTAGTAATAAATTAAATATTGCAATCTTGTGTATAATAGTGAATGTAGACTAGTAGACTGCATAACACCTGAAAACAGATGAGAAAAATAAATATATAGAGAAATTATACACTAAGAGAACAGATTATATTTACTTGTTTCTACACCCTTCATAAATGGAAATCTTGTCATTCAACTTATTTTGCAACATCTTGTGGATTGAAATACTCAAAACATAAACACTCCTTCAATGATTAGAACTGTGACTAGATATTATGATTCATACCTATCAAATAATATACTTCATATAAATATTTTTGTCATTACTTCTGGTACTCAGCAGTACCAAATTTTTTTTACAATAACTAAGGTATTTCAAATATAAACAATCATACGTCTGGATATGATGACATACACTTAAGCATTAATTATATTATATATAAAAATTTATCAGCACCTACAATAATGTCTATATGTATAAAATATTAATTTTATTATTTCTATAGGTGTTTATTAGCAGAAAAATACATAAATACTTTTATATGAGATGTTAATATTGAAGCCAATTAAAATCCAGAATCAATCTTAATAATATTATGCATTAACTATTTAAATAATATAGGTATTGATTTTAAAAACAATTTATTATAATATTTTCAATTGTTTGAGTGTATCTAATATAATTAGTAATTAATATTGAAAAACATAAATCAAATACAATATTACCTTAAAACATAAAGAAAGTTTTTATTATTTTTAAACTTGTTAAAATCATTGAGATTATTTTTATACGTTTATAGAATATAACTTTAATATGTCATACATTAGTTTTCTAATCTCAAAATGTCCATCCATCTACTAAATGTACCTACAATATATCTAATAACTACATAGATCTCTGTAAAACATTAAGGGGGGGCTCAAATAATTGCACTAACAATCATTATGTGGAGAGGTAAACGGAATATTATAATGCACTTAAATAAAATATAACTAGATAATTAAATAACTAAGAAAATACTTACATTTCCAAACAATCGTTATACCACAGTATCTTTAAACTTTTAAACAACGTACATTTGTTAGAACTTAGAACGTGTATTATATTATGGAGAGAATATTATAATAAGACAAGTTATAATCTAACTTTCTAGTTTCTATTATTATTGGTTTGTTACAAATCATAATGGTATGATGACAATATGTTCGGTATAACTATCGTGGTAAGGACGCCAATAGAATATTTATTTATAATATACTTTTAAAACAGATAATAATTATTACATGACATAGTGCGACATCTATTTTCAATGTAACAATAATGTTCGCCTGAAATTGAATTAAGTGCAACCCAATGTACAAGGTTTCTTATCACTATTCGTCAGAAAAAACAGTCACCTAACTTTGGTCACCCAACTTCACACACGTAATATTTCAATATTAATGTACTAATTTTCTTTTTGAATCAAACACATAATATACCTATTGCAAATGTTAAATATATGTTTTTGTATCAGCTTTGTTATCATGTTTTTATGTAATAGTACTTATTAACTATTACTGAGTATGTACAATAATAATAATTAATAAGTTTTAATTTATGGTCTCAATGATTTCATTAAATTATATTATTTTTTTGAGTCCAGATTTTAAATTTTTGAAAAAATGTTATTATATTGTAAAAAAAATTGGTACCTACCTAATGAAACACAATACGTGTAAGACGTATGTATGGAATAAGTACTAAGATAATATTATAAGAACATTATTATTAATAAGAACATCCAAGCTTCATCAGGGTTTTATGCAAAATTATTATCATAACTTTCAAGTTTCAAGAAAAAAAAAGTGGGTAAGTGAGTATCGCTCTGCTGTACATTAGGGGGTGGGATGGACCTCGGACTAGGGAAGGTTAAATTTGAATGCAATGATAGGTATCATTGTATACGAAAAACGATTCTGAACGGAGATGATTTGTCAGTCTAAGATATGTTAATATATTATATTAAAATATTGTCATATATTCTATTTTGAAACAAATTCAAACATTTAAGTAAAAGTTTCAAGATCTTACGTTTAGTAATTTTTTAAAAATAACAAAAATCGAAAATTATTTATTAGTACAACGTTATTTTACACGTGTATTTTTGATTTCAAATTAAAATTAAAACTTTAAACACTCGTAAAATTTTTTAAATTGAATAATCCTCAAACTTTTTTATAATTATTCTAAGCTTAACTTATGTACAGCATAGTATTAAATTTTCAATTCTTAGCTTTTGATAGTAAAATATTTATAAATTTTTAACTACCAAATAGTGAAAAATATTCATGATTTTGACGAATTTTTGTCAATATTTGAACTTCAAATGCTAATAAAAAAAAATTGTGCCTATGTATTTTTATAATTTTTGAATGAGAGTTAGAACAAGTTATGTGGACCCTTCAATTAAATTTTCAAGAAATTTGTCCCAGCTAAATTTTTTTTATCAACATTTATAAAAAAAAAAATAAAAAAAAATTGAAAATTTCAATTGTCTATAAATAGCTCAAAAAAAGTCAAAATATTTTGAAAATCAAATCACGTAAAGAAAATGCCAATATAAATATCTGGTAAAATTTTCAAGTATTTACGACTTATACAGTTTGAATTACAACAAATATCAAAAATCGTTTGAGGCTAAACCGTTATTTAACGCGGTTTTGTACAAATTTAAATTTCAAACACTCATAAAAAATTTTTGTCTGAATCCGGTCGAGTTTTTTTTACAGATAATTGAAGAAAAATTTATGGAGAACCTTGCAACAAATTTTCAAAACTTAGTTATAAAAGAAAAAAATTTTACGATTTTTCAACCACAAAATTACTCGCAAATTTTCGCAATTTTGACATATTTCGTATAAATTCGAACTTTAAGCACTTATAAAAAAAAATTGTGACTAACGATTTCGGATTTTTTTTTATCACTTTAAGAACAACTTATAAGAAACCTTGCATTAAATTTTCAAGATTTTCTGGCCGGCCAAAAAATTTTTATCGTTATTTAAAAAAAAAATACTAAAAAAAATTAAAAATTTCAATTGTCTATAAATAACTCAAAAAAAGTCTAAATTCTTTGAAAATTTAACTGTGTATGGAAAACGCTAATATAAACATTTGGTGAAAATTTCAAGTATTTACTTCTATTAGTTTTTGAGTTATAGCAAAATAAAAAATTCGATTTTGTCGAAAACTGGTTTTGCGTAAAAATTCCCGTTTTTCTGTCATTTTTTTAGGGTTTTTCCCGACTCATTTAAAAAATATTGAAAATTTTTAACTTTTGACCCCCCAAAGTACCAACTAGATCCGATTTCCTTTTCAAAGAGGGGCTGAAGTCCAAAATCGAAGCATTTTTACTGCTCCAAATGTTGTCGTCAGACACAAAAAAAAAAAATAAAAAAATTAAAAAAAAAAAAAAAAAAACACACATCATTGTAAAATCAATACATTCTTCACTCCGTTCAGAATCTAAAATAAAAATAAAAAAAAAACACACATCATTGTAAAATCAATACATTCATCACTCCGTTCAGAATCTAAAAAGCATGACATATTGTAGATAATTGCATTAAAAAGACAATTAATACGAAAATCCAAGCTTCATCAGGGTTTTATGCAAAATTACTAATAACTTTCAAATTTAAATTTTAAAGATAAAAAAAAAAATAACACATTAACAACATGATGTAATAAATGTATTGTGGACTATTTCATTTATTAAACTCACAATACTGGCTGCAATACGATTGAGAACGTTCGACCTTTTTTAGCGTACGACTGAGATCACTCGAAATTTAATAATGAAATAACCGCTGACCCCAAAAAACAGTACTATTGAGAACGCAATTAAGTGCAACGTTGCGGAACTATATTCAAGTCAAAATAAAAATGAAATAAAGCATTGAATAAAATAATTAAAAATTATAAATTTTAAAAATGTCATGTCAATATACATATATACCTACCAATAATACAAAAATTTAAATATAATTTACAATTTAATTCCCCTATATAGATTTCCCAGATGCGTTAAATATTTTATTAATTTTTCAGAAGATTTATTTTGACATTTATTTTTACTATATGACTGTATTGTTTTTGAAATTTTTTCTTCTTCTGACTTGGATGCCTTTTGAACAGTACCCTGTTGAATTGTATTGAGTTTTAAAGACGTACATATTTATATAATATATAGGTTAGCAATTAATATCCATTAATATAGCCGATTAATTTCATATGGCAAAATTTGGCAACGTTGAGTGGAAAAATAAAAACTGAGCGTTCTCAATCGTAATAGTCAAAAGGGTCTAAAAAAGGTATCGCCAATAATGACCGTTCTCAATCGTATTCCTGCCACAATACTGACATTGTCCGCGATCCGACGCAGTCGGATTGCCTACCTGAGGGGAATTAGTAACACATAAAGTATATTCAATTTTTAGCAAATAAATAATTCAGATTTCATTAATTGCGCCCACATAGTCTGCAATTCGACGCAGTCGGATTGCCTACCTAAGTGATTTAGTTGTGTATAAATCGATTTTCCCAAAATATAAGGCGTTAAAATTTCGTTCGACTTAAACTTTTTCTCCTACAATACAACATTAGACTTACGACGTCAGGAGGTATAACAATCCGCCGTAGGCGGATTGCCCAGCACAACTATCGATTCGCACTGGTTGATGACTAATTGCTAGACCCTCAATTACCATTATTTTATTTATTATTTTATTTTCATACAAAAAAGCACCGGGCAAACAATAGTTATCAATTATAATTTATAATATTATATTATTATTATAAAGGAAACTAATTTTTAGCAGTAGCCAGTAATACTAGGCGTCTATCAAATTTATTTTAATTCTTGAAAATTAAATTAATAGTAACAAATATATTTCCATTACAGAAATATTATTTTTATCGAATAATATTTTGAATATCTCTAAAGTAATATTTTAAGTAATACTATGTAAAAGAGAATTAGATAATTCAATAATTGTTTTTTTTAAGGAGTATCTACAATAAAGGCAACATGGATGGTTTAGGATGATATATTATTTACGATATATTATTATAGGTATCATACCATAAGCAAATTAATTGTCGTGTACCTGCATGCTACTATCTACACGTATATGACTATATGAGCATATAGCACATGTCAATATCGAGCTATACCTACGCATTAAATTAAAAAATAATTTATCAAACTATTTTGTTATCGAATGTTATTAACTATGTTGTAGCAATACGAATATAATATACGATATCAACATTTGTCAATACTAAGAGGTATATTATCGCACGGATATTTCACTACAGTAAATTCGCCGAGAAAAGAACCGCCCCACAAAATATTAATAATACCAATAATATAGTTTTATTATTAATTATTAATATAAAATAATACCAAGATTATGACAATTTTTTTATGCTCATTTCCCGACATTTTAAATGCGTTCATCCCTGTTTGATATACTGAGTTGTGAAACATTACGACTATATTTACGACTTATACAGTTTGAATTACAACAAATATCAAAAATCGTTTGAGGCTAAACCGTTATTTAACGCGGTTTTGTAAAAATTTAAATTTCAAACACTCATAAAAATTTTTTGTCTGAATCCAGTAGAGTTTTTTTTACAGATAATTGAAGAAAAATGTATGGAGAACCTTGTATCAAATTTTCAAAACTTAGTTATAAAAGTAAAAAATTTTAGGATTTTTCAACCACAAAATTACTTGCCAATTTTCGCAATTTTGACATATTTCGTATAAATTCGAACTTTAAGCACTTATAAAAAAAAATTGTGACTAACGATTTCGGATTTTTTTTTATCACTTTAAGAACAACTTATAATAAACCTTGTATTAAATTTTCAAGATTTTCTGGCCGGCCAAAAAATTTTTATCGTTATTAAAAAAAAAAATACTAAAAAAAATTAAAAATTTCAATTGTCTATAAATAGCTCAAAAAAAGTCAAAATTCTTTGAAAATTTACCTTTGTATGGAGAACGCTAATATAAACATTTGGTGAAAGTTTCAAGTATTTTCATCTATTAGTTTTTGAGTTATAGCAAAATAAAAAATTCGATTTTGTCGAAAACTGGTTTTGCGTAAAAAATCCCGTTTTTCCGTCATTTTTTTTATGTTTTTCCCGACTCATTTAAAAAATATTGAAAAATTTTAACTTCTGACCCCCCAAAGTACCAACTAGATTCGATTTCCTTTTCAAAGAGGGGCTGAAGTCCAAAATCGAAGCATTTTTACTGCTCCAAATGTTGTCGTCAGACACAAAAATAAAAAATAAAAAAAAAAAACACACATCATTGTAAAATCAATACATTCATCACTCCGTTCAGAATCTAAAAATATAACACTTTTTCAACATGGTGTAATAAATGTATCGTGAATTATTTCATTTATTACACTCACAATATTCACACTGTCCACGATAGGTTAGGGGTTTAGTAACACAAAGTATATTCAATTTTTAGCAAATACAAAATTCATATTTCATTAATTCCGCCCACATAGTCCTAACCTAACCTAAGCGATTTAGTTGTGTATAAATCGATTTTCCTTAAAGATAGGACGTTAACACTTCATTAGACTTACACTTTTTCCCCTACATTACAACATCAGACTTACGACGTCAGGAGGTATAACAATCCGCCGTAGTCGGATTGCCCAGCACAACTATCGATTCGCACTGGTTGATGACTAATTGCTAGACCCTCAATTACCATTATTTTATTTATTTATTTTATTCTCATGCAAAAAAGCACCGGGCAAACGTTACGATATGTATCCAATCCACAATTGCTCAACCAGGTATATATTTGCCCAGGTTGAGGACTGATAGCTAGACGCTCAATTACAATTTTCGATATGTTATTTTTTTTTTAACATACAAATAAGAACTGGGCAGGCGACGGGAAGCGATATTACACCAAATTATGAGTGATAGCTAGACACTCAATTACCATTTTCGGTACAAATTTATTCTTATTGAATTCAAACAAGCACAGGGCAAGCGACAATACAAACTTTTACATCGAATGATAACTGATTACTGATATCTGAATATTTCACACTCAGAGTAATCAACTCTATTAGAATTTTAATTGAAGCACGACATAAAGCCATTCGACAAAATACCATCCGACAAAAAGCCACGATGGTTATTTGTCGAATGGTGTTTGTCGTTTTCTAAATCTTAATTCGACAAAAAGCCATTCGACATAAAGTCATCATGGTGTATACCAACATAAATAGTGTGTACGGTAATTTACAATATTTTAACGACAAAAAGCCACCTAATGGAATTATAATTAATAATTATTTTTTTAAATTTATTTTGGCGCTAATTCGTATACAAATATACCACACTATATTTTAATTCTAACAGTAGACAAATCGTTTGAAATATCTAAATATCTAATTGAGCAACTTTAAAATCCAATGTTACCTTTTTTATGAATATATATTATATTCATTTAGGTTCTTTGAACTGTTTCTTTTTGTAATTGACGTAAAAATACTGTAGAAGGATTTGCGAATTTGTTATAAACAAAACTATGGATTTATTCAAAAAACATAGATTTATTTAATTTTACTTCCTTGGAATCATTCAATAATTATGTTAATAGACTTTTATGTTTTTAATATATTTTGTATTATTATTATTATTATTGTTATCATTTGTATTACCTATTAATATTATTTTCAATATTGTACTATTATATATTACTAGCTGAATTATTACCCGTCGCTGCCGGGTTACAGTAAAAAAAAATAGGATAGTAGAATATTTTTATTTATTTATATATAAATAATAAATTATACCTATATCAATATTTAGTTATGACTTATAATAATGCTCTAATGAAAATTTCTATGAATATGTATATTAATAATATAGAATTCGAAGTTTAAAGAATAACAATGCTCGTATTTAACGCATTTATATTACCCAAATCATAGGAAGTAACATGAGATATATTATGAGATAAAGCGCATTTATAACCTAATTTAAATGCAATCTAATTTTGATTTAAATTGTTCTCATTGCGTTTTTTTCTTTCACGTCTCCCAGTTAAAGAATGAGTATTACGCTTCCTTTTAGCGTTTGAATTTTTTGTTTTTGGTAGAATAAATTCATTTTTAATATTTGGATTATTACCAAAAACTAAAACACAATAATATCCTGCGTCACAGGGGCAGAAAAAAGTAAATTACACATAGTAACACCTGAACCATAATCAACAAACTCAGTAAGATCGTTAGATCTATATACACACAAAATATATAATCTGGATAAAGATATGACTAATGCTTTCAAGTTCAACGTGACCAGCATATTCGCCATCGCCCATCAGTGCTCATTAAATTTTCGTAATCGTTATAATTATAAATAGGTAATCTATACAAAGGATTACCAATGATGAATTCTTTGTACATTTCCCAATTATTTATTACGAAGTTTTATTTTTACCGAATATTGCAAATGCTACGGAACGAAATAAACAATGTCCATCGCCTATATGGGAATTAATTGATATTCCATTTTGTGAATAATAAAATTAATAGTTAAATATAAATATAGTTACATATAATATATAAATAAATAATAATATATTTTATATTATTAAAACGTGAGGCGATTTCTTATGACAGTTTTATCTGAAGTTCTACCAGACAGATTTTTGACGGAATCGAAAATCGAAAATTCAAAATAACGATAACGCAGTAGCATATTATATAGGAGTAGTGGGAAGGGGATAGTAGTACCTACACCATACAGTCGTCGCCACTATCGACGATGACGCAACAGTACTGCAGTAGCCACTAAAGTAGTGGGGGTTCTAAAGATGTGTGTGTGTGTGTGCACGGCAAGCAACACGCATCGCTATGTAACATACGGCAAACTTTATGCTTCTAATATATATTTAAATAATTATTTTTTTGGACTTTTCTCTTTTAATGGCTCATCTACACACCGAGTACTTTCGTTTAAAAAAAAAATAGTGAAAATCGGCCCAGTAGAACTTCAGATATAACTGTCACAAGAAATCGCCTCACGTTTTAATAATATATAAAGATATTGTACTTGGATCGTAGTTTTACAAATATAATAATCTAAACTGGGCACTAATTATTTATTGTTACGGAGTAACGTGTTTTTATATCAAAAATGCGTCTCAAAAGTATCATAGAAATAATAAATGCAAAATTAGTAATACTTGGTAAAATATTTGTAGCTGTTGATGCTGTAATACGGTCAGAACTTAGAGTTAATTTATTTAAAACTTCAACTAATGCATCAAATTTATTATATATTACATTAATAGCAGAACCATGCGAGGTCCATCTTGTACTTGAGAAACCTTTCATTCGATGTATGCGATCATTAGGGTACATTAGTTTTTGATAATCTAAAAAGAGTGCAGTCCTTTTCCTAGCTCTCATAAAAGCGACTAAGGCTTGAACATTACCAAAGAAGTTTTTTGTATCTGTGCAGCAATCACAAGTATCAACAATTACTAAATTTAGTAAATGTGCAAAGCACCAAACGTATATAGCCTTGGGATTTTCTTTTTGGATAAGTGTTCGTAGTCCTGTATATTTCCCTTGCATTGAAGCTGCTCCATCAAAAGACTGAGCACATAAATGTTCTTTCCAATTTATGTTATATTTGGCAGTAATTGAACAAAATGTTTGAAACATACCTTTACCAGTACCATCGGGTGCTGTTTCAAGAGCCACTAATCGTTCTTGAATAACACCTTTATTATCTACATATCTCAATAAAAATGTCAATTGTTCTGTATTTGATACATCTGTTGTTGTGTCAATAATGACAGAAAATATTTTAGCTGCTTTCACTTGTAATAAAATCTTTGAGCGTATGATTTCACATAAAATATTTAAAATTTTATTCTGACACTTATTAAATAGAAATGTTGTTAGTGTTACATTTAAGTTATGTTGAATTTTATTCAAATGAATTTTCAATGTAGGATGATATTTACTAATAAGAGTTATCAATTCTAATAAGTTACCTCTATTGAGCGACTGTAAAGTTTCATTGTGCCCTCTAATGGCTATGTTCTGCCGAGCAGCAAACAAAAGAACTTCAATTATAACACTTACAATGGCACGATTTTCTGCTACTTTTTGGTTTGCGCTATGTAACATTTTAGTGTCTATTCTAGTATTTTTATTGTATAAGCTTTGATTTATCTCTGCTTGTAGATGTTCTGGAAGGCTTTCGTGATGTGATATATTTCTGCTCAAATTAGTCCAATCATTAGAACCAATAGAAGCTAATTTTTGTTTTTTAGCTTTAGGTAATCTAAATAATTTACATGTCCCACAAAATATTCTGTCTTTAGATGGAGAATAACACAACCACAAACGTTTGACTGGAGTTTGATTATCTAATGTTTTACAAAAATAAAAGTTTTCATGAAATGATCTTAACTTTCCAGTCGAATCCTTGGATTTTGGAAATTCGTTATTTTTAAAACTGCTCATGGTAGGCTGTCAAGGCCCGAGTTCCACAAAATGAGAAAGAAGGGTATGAGATACAGAATCAGGATATAATGCTGGATCATTTGGCCATAATATGTTAGCAGAGTCAATTTTTAAATCTTCATTGTCAAGTAAACCTGTAATAAATGCAAAATAAAATTACTTTATAATATCATCTGTATATTCAGATGTATATTTTACTTTTTTCATTAATATCTGATTGAAGGAGCAAATTTGTTTCACTTGAATTGAAATTTGATACATCACAACTAAATTTTTCAATACAGTAGTTACCTATAAGAATACATTTATTTTATTAAAAATGATTGAAATTGTATAAATAATGTCTACTGTTAATTAATTGAAAACTTATTCTTTTAAAATATTAAACCAAATAATATTTTACCTTTTTCATCTAATTGCAGGTGCATGTTTGATTCACTTGAACTAGGATTTAATGTATCAACACTATTAATACCTATAAAAATATTTATTTTATTAAAAATGTTTGAAATTGTATAAATAATGTCTACTGTTAATTAATTGAAAACTTATTTTTTTTAAATATTAAACCAAATAATATTTTACCTTTTTCATCTAATTGCAGGTGCATGTTTGATTCACTTGAACTAGGATTTAATGTATCAACACTATTAATACCTATAAAAATATTTATTTTATTAAAAATGTTTGAAATTGTATAAATAATGTCTACTGTTAATTAATTGAAAACTTATTTTTTTTAAATATTAAACCAAATAATATTTTACCTTTTTCATCTAATTGCAGGTGCATGTTTGATTCAATTGAACTAGGATTTAATGTATCAACACTATTAATACCTATAAAAATATTTATTTTATTAAAAATGTTTGAAATTGTATAAATAATGTCTACTGTTAATTAATTGAAAACTTATTTTTTTTAAATATTAAACCAAATAATATTTTACCTTTTTCATCTAATTGCAAGTGCATGTTTGATTCACTTGAACTAGGATTTAATGTATCACAACTATTTTCAACACTATTAATACCTGTAAAAATATATATTTTATTAAAAACGATGGAAATTTTATAAATAATGTCTATTATTAATTGACTTGGGGTAGATGGCTCTGAATTTCCCAACGGAAATCAATTAGCATTGCAATTTTCACTATATGTAGGCACATAACTTTTTATAATTTTGAAAATGATAATAGTAGGCAGTCGGATAATAAATAAAATATACAGAATACACTACCGATATTAATTCAATATGATATAACCCTGGGTAATGCAAAAATTTGAAAAATTTTCCATAACCAATTTAAAATAATACCTAATACAAGTAGGTTTACAATAGGTATTTTTCAAGAAAAAAGAAAAATATTTTATGGTTTTTCATCTGTTTATCATTTTTTTTAAGTTGTAATGATGTTCTACTAACATTAAACATAGTTAATACATTATTATACCTTATTATATACCTGATTGGAAATTTTGATATTGCAATTTTTATTATTGAACCAATAGTTCAAATAATTATTGTAAAAACTTTTAAATATAAAAACCTAGGAAACATATTATGAAGGAATAGGACTTACTAGTATTTTCAAAACTTATTTTTTTTGAAAAAAAATTATGAATTGACATATTTATGACTGGCTTATTTGTTTGCAGCTATTGATATGTCTCTGCCAATTTGTAAAATTCATATTTCCTTTTTCGCGTCCACAGCACTTACAATTAACCATTTTAAACTGTAATAATTAAAATATCCAATTACTATAATTTTTAATGATGATCATCTAAATGTATTTGTATTGTTTGTAAAAATATATACATAATAACTTAATCATTAAAATATAAATATATTAGGTATTATAATAATTAAATAGTATAATTTTACTTACCAGTTACCGTTGATAAAAACAAGGAGTTGTTTAAATAAACCGATAAATGTTTGCTCGATGACCGTATAGTGATTATTGAGGGACTGGAATGAAATTAATTTGTAAACAATTTTCGTAAAAAGATACACGAACACACACACACATAATACATTACATAATATTATGAACACAAAGCAATGGATATAATTTTGACTTTTGTGCTATTTTTATACTAGTAATATAAATAATGCGATAGTGAGCCATCCCGGCAAGTGATAACTATTTGCTTGGTAGTTGGTACCTACTTAGATTGACGGTCGATAGAATACTAGGTATAAACATAGGAAATTCCATACATTTATATTTTTGTAGGTTGTGTTTTGTGTATGTTTATGCAGTTCGAATCAATCTCAATGTATATTGTATTAACTTTTTATTCATTAGCCTAATATGTGAATATGGCCATGCGTACCTTCTTGTTGTAATAATAATATAATATTAAATAACATATTAAAATTAATCTCATTCAGAACTCATAATATTTCACCACTTAAATATATGCGACATATTATGTGATTTACATATTATCCAACAACCACCCACCCCTTTTTAAATTGATGCCTAGGCTTCATTTAGACCTATATTCGGCACGCCACTGTCCGATACTACGGCCTTACTACCATCTAAAATGTGTGCAAGCGCACGTAGTTCGCTGAACGATTTCAGCCGTTCAATGCGTGCATGAATTCTAAATTCATCACGCATGAGCCCAATCACCGTCATCACCACCGCTTCTTCAGTCAGACCAAGATTTAACCTCCGATACAGCTGGTACTTGTGAAGGACATACCCTCCCAGTGTTTCGGCCTTGGTCTGAGCGGTACTTAACAGTTCCGATTGTAGACTCGACTGCAACTCGTCCCCGTTGAACTTTTCCAATAGTTCAAACTTGAACTCTTGCCATGGCAAGTCCAACGCCCTCATGGTTCCCCACCATGTTCCTGCCTGTGCCTTTAGCTGAGGGGTCAACACGGTCACCCATCGAGCTATGTGGATACCAGTTTCTTCGAGTATTGCTTCGGCCTGGAGCAAAAACCGCACCGGGTCTTCCTCCCTCTTACCAGCAAACTCTGGTATCGACGCACGGGCCATATTCAACTCATTTTGAGGAATGAGCAGGCTGTCCGCGAAGTGAACTCGTTTTTCACCGGAGATATTACTCCGTAACGCTTCCCCATCACTTCTACCGAACATTTCACCGGACACACCGGACAAATTACCGAAGACTCCGGACATTTCACCGGACACTCCGGACTGGTTACCGGAAGCTCCGGGCAAACTCCGATTTCGCGAGTTTTCTCCGGTCAATCTGCTTCGAATGTTCGCCCATCGGTTCTCAAAACTCACCTCTTGAGTTTTGACCGGACGGTTTTGATTTTTGTCCGGGCAATTTTGATTTGCTCCGGATAAATCACTAGTGGAGGGTAGGGGGGTGTTACCACCACATGCGCAGCTTACTTGCGCTACTCGTTCGGTTGACTTACGTTTTTCTTCGGCTAACTCCCGCTCCAAGCGTTCCACGCTTTTGCTAAGAGTAGCGATAGTACGTTGCTGCTCGTCAACCGTCGCTTCTACCCCCTCCAATCTATCTAACATCTGTTCCATGAACTGGTTTATCAAATCTCCGTCGGTTTTGACCTCTTCACCACTGTTCTGGACCTCCGATGTACTATCTTCCGGTACCTGGGCTGACATTACGTCACTTACCCCAAACCGTACTGATCTTGGATCCATATTTTCCTTAGACCTAATATACTCCTCTAGAAATAGAAGTTTATCGGCCTTGGACCCCCCGGTCTCAATACCACGTTTCGATAACTCCCGGTTAATATCGACAATATTTAACTCACTAATGCATTTGCTAGCCATTACGGTGAGTAAATTTACTTGCTATTATCTACCTAATTAAATTACGATAGATACGATATTAACGTAAATCGGGCGAACGGTGATAGAGATACGTACTTTCCAACCTATAAATAGCCTAAATCTAATTTAGCACTGTAGGAATTACACTAAATTTCGCAAATTCTGCCAAAATTTAACACCTTAGGTTAAATAAGTACTTATATTCTATTAACTAAAATTAATACGAATAAATAATTAGGAACCGATATGATCAGGACACCTATGTAGGTTCTTTTAACCCGATATGTGCTAATTTACTTTAATTTTATGTAAAATTAATTTTATTAAAATTAGCACTTACCTTACATCCTACCGACTGCGCCAAATGTAGGTGTCGGGATGGTTTGGAATAACAAACTCACGTCGCGTATAATATAAGACGGCACTTTATTATAACAATCAATAGTAAAATAATATATAATATATAATAAAGTCCGGCGACCGTGGATCTTACAAGACTGACCCCGCGACTAGACCGGTCGCGGGTCGCGCTCTCGCGAACTTAGATAAGCAGTCACGGTCGTTGCGATAACGACCGCGACAATTTATTATATTATTTATATTTATTACGGAGAATAGAACTTATAGCTTATAACATCATTATGATATATTGACATTATAAGCCTGTTGGTAAATTATTAGAGTAGAACTGTTCGAATAGATCCGCTGTAAAATGTATAGGAGAAGCCACTTATAGAAACTTCTAAGTTGGATCGTAATACTATAGAGCAGTCAGTTGTAACATTTTTTTAATATTTAAAGGCATTTACAATTTAACAAATCAGAAAAAAAATACTATTCGTTCTTTACAAAATTGGATCGATTCATAAAAAGATTGATCCAAAATATCAGTCTCTATTGAAATTAATGAATACCGTAGGCGTTGATATATACTTTGAACTTTGAAGTAGTTGTCGCCATTGTCGCATTGACTGAATTTTGTCACCGTAAAAACTAAAAAGTAATAACTAGTAACTGTAAATAGTTCAAGCCTACTATATTTATATAATATAAAATAAAATAAAAAAATAAAATAAATAAAATAATTATAAATTAAATTTTTTTTGTTGAATGCAATTTGAAAAAACAATCCAAACAGAGATGTTTAGAACAGCCTGGACACTTCGTTAGTACTTTACGTGTAATTTTTTGTGCGTGTTCCCTTCCACCTTGTTGAACCATTTCGAAATAACAATTTGAACACCTACCACGATTAGCATTAACAATCTTATGAATTTCTCCTTCAGTTGGTTTGGGTATCATTGGTATCTTGTCTTTCATTAGTAAAGCTTGAACAATATTTTCTCTGAATTCTGTCACACCCATTTTATTACCAGTCACTGTATTAAATAATGTCAATGCATTTAATAAACTTGTATTTAGTAGAATTTCGAAGGCAATTTTTCGATACCATTTTATAGATCGACGAAGAGGTGAATGGTAAGAATTTCGCAAATCTGAAATGTCGACAAAACCTTTTGCCTTATTATAATCCATTACCATTTTTGGTTTGAATAATTTTTGAGCACGTTTATTAGTTGTTTCTATTAAATTGTCTTTGTGTTTTGTTGACAACATAAGTACATCGCGTTTGTCCTTCCACTTCATAATCACAATATTATTTTCATTTTGGCTTGATTTTATTTCACCTTTCTTTAATTTAGCGTTTATTACGTCTTTTGGGTTAAACTTCCTGTTAGAACGTAATGTTGATGTCAATGTTGACGTAAAGTTGATGTCATCTTCACTGACTTCTGTAAAGCTTTTGACCGTGTTGATCACTATATATTGCAATATGTCTTGCAAGCAACTGGTTTCGGGGACCCACTTTTATCGTGGTTATGTTCTTTTATTGAAGGAAGGAAACAATTTGTTAGAATTCATGGTGTCTCTTCTGATGTACTCCCCATTTCATCTTGTGTCCCACAAGGGGGCCACCTCTCTCCCCTACTGTTTTTAATATTTTTAAATAGTATTAACCATTCATTAGATCATGTTCGGCTCCTAGCGTTTGCGGATGATGTAAAAATATTCTATCGAATCAACTCTTTAGAGGACTGTCATATCTTACAAAATGAGCTGAATGCACTTGTTGTATGGGCCAACAAACTAGGATTAGATTTTAATATAGCTAAATGTCACCATATGACTTTTACCCATCTTAAAAACCCAATTAATTTTAAATATGAAATCAATGGGACTACTCTGCAGTCACTTGACTCATCTGTCACTGATCTTGGTTTTGTTCTCTGTCCTACGCTTAGCTCCAATTTACATATTTTGCATATCTGCTGTAAATCATTTAAAATCTTAGGTTTTATTAAGCGTGTTACAACTGAGTTTAAGTTAGCTTCCCCCCTTAAGGCACTGTACTGTTCGCTTGTTAGGCCTATCCTTGAATACGGCTCTATCATTTGGGATCCTAGTACTGCTCAAAACGCTTCAATGCTTGAACGAGTCCAAAATAAATTTTTAAAATATGCCAGTCATGTACTTAAGATTGAATGTCCTCCTCATAATTATTTACCAGTACTCGATTATCTCAAACTAGATTCGCTAGCGACTCGTAGGCGTGCTGCTAACCTCACATTTTTATCCAAATTATTAAATGGGCAAATTGACTCTCCACACCTTCTCTCTCTAATTCCTTTAAATGTCCCTCCGCGCTACACTCGTCAACACACCTCTTTTAATTTACCTTCCGCCTCCACAAATTATGGTTTAAATGAACCACTTCGACGTTGTATGTCTATTGCCAATTCAGACCCTTTCTTTTCTATTTCATAACCTGTAACCAAGTATTTATGTATCTGTATATTTTCACTATTATCACATTATTGTAATTATTGTAATTTGTTATATTATACTATATGAAATTGGGCTCACGCCCGTATTGTAAGCAAAATAAATAAAAATAAATAATATATAGGATACTAATATAGCCAATATAGGTAATTCCCGCAGTATTTGGGTACCTACCTGAGTTCCCGGTAAACGAAGATATTATTGACAAATGACAATTAATGACGTACCGTACCGCCGTCCACCACTGTCTCAATACTCTCAATAGCCAGTCTCAGTAAATTATTAATTAATTTTTAATTTTACTTTGGTCTTTAGTACACTGACGCAGACACGCAGTGGACATTTTGCAATTTGCTGTCATATTATTCAAAATATTACAACCATCACCAAAATTTTTTTTCGCCATCAACGGTAAGTTATGCTTATTATTAATTAGTTATGTAAGTTAAACTTAGGCCTTATTATCTATATACTTTAAATACTACTTAAAAAATAATTATATCCCATTAATATATGGACTACCAATTTTTTTTATATCTATAGGTACCTAGTATAGTAGGTGCACTAGCCACTAGCAGGGCCGTTCAGAGGGGGGGGGGCAATGGGACCATTTTGCCCCAGGCCCCATTGTTGTAATATTTTTAGGGGGCCCCCAAAAAGTTTGTTATTCTCAGTGAGTATTTTGTTTATCATATTTTATTATTATGGTCGAAGGGCCCCCAAATTAATTTGCCCCTAGCCCCGAAAAACCTTGGGACGGCCCTGGCCACTAGTGCGTGTAAGACTATAAAACGTCTATACAGATTTAATACAAGACGTGTAAGTAGTAAATGTGGTCTTATATAATATAAGGTAAGTATTATAATATGCAGTATGCATAGTAATAGTATAATAATCTTAATTCAAATAAGTGTATATTTTTATTAGTACCCAGCAAACCTAACGTAACCTAACCTACTATTATTTATATATTAAATAAAAATTACTTATACTAATTATTAGAGCAAGGACTTTCATGCACTAAAAAATCATAAAATATGCATTTAAAAATATGTACTTATGCATCAAAAATTAAAAATATGTGGTTAAATATGCCCTTAAAAATATTAATTTTATTATTATTGTATATAAGTTTTAACTAGATTTATTTTATTAAATTGATTTGGAATCTTTTTTGAATGTTGGAGCCTATTCTTTTCAATTATTATTCTGAGTCTAATAAAACAAAAAAGTTATCTTATATTATAAAACCGCAGAGGGTTCGCCCGAAACCCACTTGAGCGCGCTTGCTGTACTGACCGCAGTTCCTAAAACGAAAAAAAGAATGCGCTCCGGTCGCCACGGCCCGTCGTTATCGCGCCCGTTCGGTTATCAAACCTACGACGTTGGACAACTATACGATTATTACTATTATTATTTATTAATTTTTCACTTTTCAGTTTTCAGTGGATTTTATACATTTTTCCGTATTTCCGTATTCGCGTAGTGTACGTTATTATTATACGTACCAATTCTGTCGTGTGATCACGACGAGCGTTTGGGTGTAAGACAAAAGTCGTTTAATACATATATAGGTATATATATACCTATTAATAATAATTAATAAATATAAATAAAATATATATAAAACGGATATTGATAACTAGGGCCCGGATTTATATGCTCTAAAAACCTAAGAAATATGCACTATAAAATATGCATTTATGCTTTTATTTTATAGAAATATACCCTATAAAATAAAAAATATGCAAAAAATCGATTAAAATTTTGTTTTTATTTTTATTATTTTTATATTATGTTTAAATAAATTATACTATATTTACAAACACGACGAAACAAAAACGATTAATGTATGATTCATTAAAATTTACTCAATAACAGATTACTACTTGTCCCGATATGTCTCAGATAAAATAAGAAAACGACTTCGTCAAATTACATGGATTATAAATATAACTATAAATAAGTGGGTAAGTAGGTATCGCTCTGCTGTACATTAGGGGATGGGGTGGACCTCGGACTAGGGTAGGTTAAATTTGAATGCAATGATAGGTATCATTGTATACGAAAAACGATTCTGAACGAAGATGATATGTCAGTTTAGGATATATTATATTTAAATATTGTCAAATATTCTATTTTGAAACAAATAGTATAGTTTTTATATGTTACTATGGTTACTATGGCCAACATTCGCATTATGAGCGTATGAAATTTAATTTAAATTTTGACATATTTCGTATAAATTCGAACTTTAAACACTTATAAAAAAAAATTGTGACTAACGATTTCGGATTTTTTTTTATCACTTTAAGAACAACTTATAAGAAACCTTGTATTAAATTTTAAAGATTTTCTGGCCACCCAAAAAATTTTTATCGGCATTTGAAGAAAAAAAAACTTAGAAAAGTCGAAAATTTCAATTGTCTATTAGTAGCTTAAAAATGGTCAAAATATTTTGAAAATTTAACTGTAAAGAGATAACCATAATATAAACATTTGGTGAAAATTTCAAGTATTTACAATAATTCGTTTTTGAGTTACAGCAAAATCAAAAAATCGATTTTATCGAAAAGTGGTTTTTCCGTAAAATTTCCATTTTTCTGTCATTTTTTTTTTGTTTTTCTCGATTTTTTTGAAAACTATTAGAAAATTTTAATTTTGACCCCCCTAAAGTACCAACTAGATTCAATTCCCTATTCAAAGAGGGGCTGAAGTCAAAAATCGGAGCATTATTACTGCTCCAAATGTTGGAGTCAGACACAAAAAAAAAAAAAAAAAAAAACACACATCATAGTAAATGCAATACATTCATCACATCGTTCAGAATCTAATACGTTATTTTAATAAAAATAACCAAAATATTACATATTATGCACTTAAAAACCGTATATATGCAAAAAAAATCGTAAAATACAGAAATATGCAGTACATGTAAAAAAATGACAAAATATGCAAAAATATGCAAAATAAAATTTTATATTTCGGACCTATTGATTACAAATCAAACTTGTAGCTTACCTAGCTATTTTTTGGAATATTCAGAAAAAACATGCAAATGCATATAAATCCGGGCCCTATTGATAACAAATATATTAAAAAAAAAATTAACAAGAATATCTGTGTGTGTGTATAATGAAATACGAATTAATCGAGTAAAACGATCGATTGGGTGTGAGACAATAGTCGTTTAATACATATATATATATTTATAATAATAATAAATATAAATAAAATACACATAAAACAAATATAAAAAATATATTAAATATACATTCAAAAGAAAATTAACAAGAATGTGTGTGTGTGTGTAATGAAATACGAATTAAACGCGTAAAACGGGGTATAACACAAATTCAGTGACGGTTCGGAAACGGTTTAAGTGCTCGAGATTTGACATCAGTTTTCAACTTAAAATGTAGTCGATAGGATTAGGCGTTAGGATAGGATAGGATTTAGGCAGGTATAACGAGATCGAATCCCGCTCCGGCGGCGCTTTGATTAACACCGCGAATCATTTTTTGCATATTTCTTCACTTTTTTTTATCACGTTATTCTAATTATTATTTCATATTATAATTATATTATATTATTATTATTTTATATGGTAGGTATCTTATATATATATATATATATATATATATTATATTAAATAGGAGGTTGAGTTGGCAAAATTAATTACACTAATAGGTACATTGCCATTATTGATTTGATTTTAAATATTGGTCAATTTGGCACTGTTTTACAATATACTTTAATTTAAATTTTCAAATATTATGTAGTATGTACATTTTATTATATTATGTTAAATAAATATTTTAAAATATACCAAAACAGAACTTGACCTGAATGTAATGGGAAGCAAATTTTATACAAATTATATATTATATGTATTATGTATAAGTGTTTATAGTGAATATTCCTTGGCTCCTTGCTCACTTATAGTTGTTATTACATATACCTTGCTCTCTTACTTATGGGTAGGTAGTTAAAATTACATAGACAATCATATGAGTACATTACACACACTTTTGTTTATTTATTAAAATGTATTATTATATTATATTATACCTACTGTGTATGCATATATATTGTTTTAATGGTGAATATTTACACTTAACATTGTCATTACTATTAAAGTGTGCGATAGCACAAATGTACTTTCAACATATACCTACATCAGCAGTAGTATTAAAATAAAATAAAAAATTAAGCTGTTTGAATGCATAATACAGATTGGACAGACACAGTGACTTATGCATTTTACTTACAATGATGAATTTATATTTTTATAAATATTACGTTATGTTATTATTATTATTTACATAAATAGTGTACCTATGCTTCTATGCTTAAATATATTATATTGATTGATTTTCCTATTGTCACTGTCATAAGCTTGCAGAAAAAATTTGACACTAGGTACCTATATTATAAACTATGTATGTGATAGGCTTATTGTTGAATTGTTGAGTCAGTTAATAACATTTAATATTTATTACTGACGTTCAATTGTACATAACTTTGAGAAACATACTAATTGTATTCAGTTGTTAGATTTATATAATTTATATTAAATCAATCAAAACCTGTGCTTTATTACTGTTAAAGAAAATATTATATCTTTATTTATTTGTGTGTATGGTAATAACATTATTTTATAAACACTATATAATAAAAATTGTATTAAACATATGATTTTGCTGGCAACGTTGGTATATTTTTGTTCTAGAAAGCAACATTTGACATCATGTGAGGAGATAAATTTAAGTATTGTATGTTTTACTCATAATTATTGCAGACTACCAAATTAAATTAAAACATTTTTCTGTGGTAGGATTTTTATATTACTCAGATTAATTACCTATGCTCCTATTGTATAATAGTTACTGGTTACTCAACTAATTAAAAGGAATATTTCAATTATTATGTACTAATTTTCTATTTGAATCAAACACATAATATATTGCAAATGTTAAATATACGTTTTGGTATCAGCTTTGTTATTATGTTTTTTCGTAATAGTACTTATTAACTAACACTGAGTATGTTAAATTTGCTTATGATCAAATAAAGATTAATAATAAGGTAATAAATGTTTAAAAAAATTGAATTATATTTTTAAATAATATATTATATTGTAAAAAAGATTGGTACCTACCTAACGACACACAATATGTACGTGTGTGAAGTTGGGGGAC
>CM037035.1:27523138-27540700 GCA_020882235.1 Schizaphis graminum
GAATCATACCAAAAAACATTCGATACAGCTTACGCGTTAATCAAGGCTGACGTAAACGGGTTACCATTGTCTTGCCAACGAAACGAATTTACAAATCAATATATTCAAAATTATGATTTCAGCTATAGTAATATACAAAGTGATGATATTTCATTCATGTACGAGCTATTACAATTTCATTTTAATTCTTTATCAAACATGATTTTGCAGGATTTAATAATATTGTAAAATATATATATATATATATATTACCTAACTGTTAGTAATAATTTTTATATTATTTTTTTTATTTTAACCTATAAATGTCTTATTTGATTTCTATTTAAATAAAAAAAACAAGACATATAATATTGTAATCAAAGTTTTATTATTTATTTAAATGATTTCCAGCCACCACTATTATAAACATAGTTTATTTATAATACATATCAAATTCGTGTAATTTTTTTCTTCGAATCTTTCATGAAGCGGTCGAAAAGTATTTGAACCAATTCGTTCAGCTCACTCGATATTGTTTGATCCTTTACCTGATCGGTTATTGCAAGCTTCATTGAACATTCAGCATGTTTCCATCTGTAAAAATTATTTTTATAATAATATCTTACTTAAAAAATAAATAACTATAGTATTATTATTGTATATTATATATTATTGTATACTATAGTTATTTAGTTATATTTGAAGCGCGATAATAAAGTAATATAATATATTTTACCTGTCCTTGGAATCAATATGCTCAATGTTTTTCGTTTTATAATGTGACAACGTCCAATAGTCAGTAGATTTTTCGTCAGCAGGTGCCTTTATAATCAAAATCCCGTCGTCTTGTCGAATGCTCATTGAATTTGTAATTTCCAATCCAATTTTCTGATCTTTCATCAATTTTCCAATTTTTTCTTGATAAGAAATATTCTTTAAAAAAATAATTTAATTATAATTTTGTTCACTTGATCGGTTATGTAAAATCACTCACTTTTTTTGATTTTTTTACATTGTTTTTCTTCTCGTAGACCCTCTTTTGACTACCCGATTTTATTCCTGTTTTTTTGTCTTGCGTGTCTATCATATCAACCTATAACCATAATAAGCGATTAGTTAATGTTTTTTTAGTTTATAAACAGTTTTAATTAAATGTTTAATAATTTTAACATTTAAAAAAATTATAGTAACATTATATTTATCTTTACCAAGTATGACGTAATATTTGATTCTATTAAAAAAAAATAAAAAGATATATTTTTTATTTATACTTACATCGCTTACAGCAAAGGATTCTTCATCATCACTCCTGAATGAATTGACCGACATTATTTTATTTTTTGAAAAAAATTTTAATTTATTAAAAAATAGAAAACTATTTGTATAAACACATGGACTCGCTGTAGACTCGTTGAAGTAGACTGAAAATATTATATCAAAAGGATTACTTATATATGTGTTCTCTCCTGGTCTCAAGTAGTCTGAAGTTCATTATACGACCAAACCTAATCATACATAATTAATTATAGTTATGTTTCGAAAATACTGTCAATTCTCATGACTATAATTAATTTGAGTTATTTGTATATTATTCTTTTTTAAAAAATACAACAATGCAACAGCTTATTATTAGAGTTTAATTATGCTTCCATTTTTTAATTAAATTCTTGATAATGTAATAAAATATTATTTGTATATTATTCTTTTTTAAAAATTACAACAATGCAACAGCTTATTATTAGAGTTTAATTAAAAATTTGTAGAAATGTGGATATCGTAATAATTATAACCTTCGACTCTGTGAATACAATACGAATATCATAAAAAAAATAGTACACTTTCTATTAACTCAATTGATTATAAGATTTTAAAGAGATGGAAAATTGGATACTATTTAATAAGGAATCAATTTTTTAAAAAACCTACAGTTTTATTGTGAACACAAGTGTACGCCGATCACCAACATTTTTTTCAAACATATCTACAGAAACCAAAATGTAAGTACCTACTTTTTGTTATTATTTCAATTTTTTATTCTATTATATAAAATTATTTATAATGAATCTAAAATTTATCTAAAAAAAATAAATAGTTAGATATAATATCAACTTTTATCATAAAAACGCTACAGTAATGTACCTATTTTGCCTATATTATACGCCAGGTTACATTTTATTTAAAAAACAAAGTAAACGATAGTAATATGATGAAATTTGATATTTTCGTTCTTAAACAGTGATATGAACTTGGTTTTATTATTAAGGATAAAAGAAATATCTATAATATTATAACCATTAAAATAATTTTAAAATGATCTAATACAAGTTTTTTTATTTTTTAAAATTTTTTTTTATCGGTTTATTTTAGTTAAATATTGTCTATTAATAAAATAAAATAAATTAAAATTTTTAACTATTTATATTACTCATAATAGTTCCAATCTATATGTAACAATAAAAAAAATATATATAATATAAATACTTATAAATTATAGAATAATACAATGGATTCTCAAATTGAATATGTCAACACACTAATCGAGGAAATATTAAATCAAAGACAGCAAAATGATGAATTTTCAGATAGGGAAGAAGAAACTAAAAAAGAAAAAATTAGAATAATTAATAAAAAAATTCGTCAGGCATATAAACGGAAAGTACTGAACCCAGTAGAAATAATAAATTTAAGAGATGAAAAAAATAGTATTTTAAGCGAGTACAATCATTTTAATTTTATTGGTTTACAATGCGATAAACGCATACGTAGACAATTATCAAATTTGTATGATCAATTAAATGATCTAAAAAATGGTAATTGTGAATTTGTTTCTATATTAAATTATAATCACCCGATTTCAGATCACTGATTATTCAATTAGCCATATTTAATTTAGTTTTATTTTAATGTTATTATTATTATCACTGTTTAAACTATTATTAACCCTTCGTTAGTGTGTTAACGGTTTTTTGCATCTTTAATGTGTTGGGGTTTATTACACCCCATAATTTAAAATAACAAAAAATCAAAATTATAGTTCAACTTAATAAAAAATGAATTTTATAATAACTTGTTAATATAATAATAATATTAAATAAAAAAATAACTATTTTTAGTATACTTTTTAGAACTTATAAGTAAATAAAATTTGTCAATACCTATTTTAAATGAAATACATTAGGCAAAATTATAAAATAAACACATTTATAGTATAAATGTACTAACTAAAAAAGAAAATCAAAATAATTAGTAGTATCACGTAAAATCTTATCACGTGGGGTTTAATAAACCCCAACACACTAACGAAGGGTTAATTGTTATTTTATAAATAAAAATAAATGTATCAACATTCTGAATTTATTTTTTTTTACCTTAACAAATGAAGAATATTAGATATACACTAAACCTAAACAAAAAAATCTTTGCTAATGAAATGAAATTGTTTTAATATAAATAATTATAAAGATAAAAATAAAAAGTTTTTTTTTTGAAAGCAGAAATTTAAGTTAATCACGAAATAATGTATACTATTTGTATCATTAATAATAAAAATATTAAATATTATAATTATGTTTTTATTTTTTTTTAAATACTAACAGAACGATGACTATACCAGATGAGGCTATGTATTCATGTGTCATTCCATACGAGCTATGGCGGGTTATGGCATATCCATTTGCGTATAGCGAAAGAGATCTGTTAGATTTGTTTAATAATTCGAATTATATACTAAAAGAAGTATATGTTGAAATTATAATAAATCATAGATCTAAAAAATCATATTGTTCTATGTTTTGCGTACTCAATGATAACAATCATGGTAATATAAATAACATTTGTCTCGTTGGTTATCATAGACAGTTTCTAACAATTATGGGATTACAAACATATTGTCAATTCCATAGGTGTATGAAATGTTCAAAATATTTAACAATAGTTGACTTATATACACAATTTCCATTAGCAACCAATCCATTTACGACATATACATTTATACCGACACATGGAGATTTGATTAATACCGTTCATTCATAATATATAACATGTAATACATTAATTTTTAATCATAACTCGTCAACTATTGATATGAATAAGACAAGTATTGTTTTTGTAAATAGTTCATATATTCGTAAAATTTTCATAGAAAATGACCTTCTGTAGATGTGGTCGGTTGTATGAATCAATGAATCTAGCGTACAGATGGCAAAGCTCCAGTGACTTTTATAGTTCCACAATACACTCGTTTTGTGTGTCGCATAGATGATTCGTTAACATTTATAACCGACCCGAATCCGATAATTCGGTGGCTACAACGGTGTGGAATAACATATGAAACTATTTAAAAACTAAGTTTTATTCAAATCAATAACTGATTTGTAAAATATATTTTTTTTTTTTTAAAAGTTGTCATATTTTTTTTTCGGATAAAATATATAATAATATAAAAAAATAATTTTTATAGAAAAAAATGGATTTAGAAATGGATTATTCACAGGATTTATTCAATCACATCAAAAATGAAATTAAAAGACTAAAACAGCAAATGGTTGAAAACGAAGAACGAGAAGTACACGACCAAAGAGAAAAAAGAAATTCGCTAAGTTTAATTAAAAGAGATTTAAAAATGTTAAAATATGAAAAATATTTAGCAAAAACAATTTCATTTGATCCGGAAAAAATAAAAAATATAAAAGAAAGAATAATAAAATTAAAGGAAACACAACAGCTTGTAAAAAATTATTATGTCTTTTATTCTCAAACAAGTTTTGAAAGAGATCAATCCACTTATAACCTACACAACAAATTTACTGTATTGTTACGCGACTTAAAATTATTAACAGAACCGTATGAAAGTATATATTAAGTATATAAGTATATAAGTATTAAATTTATATTACTTGAAATATTAGATATTATTTATTTTACCTAATGATTTTTTTTATTTAATAAAAATAAAAATATACATATATATTTAAAGAAAAAAAAATATATGTTTTTTTATTATAGCCTCATTATGAAAAGAAAAGTAATAACAAAATATCAGCGTATGAATACGTCGGGAACTGGACTGATTGAAATCGAGAGATTTAAAAAATGTGCAAAAACTTACATCATCAAGAACTATAAGAAATATACAGATTATAAATCATTTTTTAGTTATATTTCAAATAAGCTAATTTGTAAGTTGAAACAATCATGTCTAAATACATCCATAAAATTTAATATACATGTTGACGCTGTTTACGAACGTCCAGTAACCCATGATATTCAGGATATGGCTTTTAAAACTTCAAACATTTTAGCATGTAGTTCATCTGATTTTACTATTTTATTGAACAGAATGTTTAATAAAATATTAACTGAGGAATCAGAATTTATTGCAAAAGGTTCAGGTACATAATCTTCTAAGTTTGAAAATAAAGCAATTTATGTAGGATTTGCAATTTTGGATGTTTCAAAAACATTTATGTACGATTTTCATTATAATGTAATGAAAAATAAATATGGTAACAAAATATGTTCTTTATACTCGGATACAGATTCTATGGTATATGCTATTCGAACACACAATTTTTTTAATGATATAAAATACGATTTATCACCGTTTTTTGATACATCGAATTATCCTATCAATCATTATTGTTTTAGCGAAATTTATAAAAATCAGCCCGGTTATTTCAAAGATGAAATGGGAGGAAAAATGTTAAAAGAATTTGTTTCATTAGGACCAAAATTATACGCTTACAGAACTGTGGACGATGTTGAGGTAAAAAAAGCTAAAGGTGTGAAAAAATATGTAATTAAAAAACATATGCAATTTAGACATTATATAGAAATATTAAATGCATACATAAACCATAAAAATGTTGATGATAAACAAACACGTAGAAACATGAATTTTATTCAATCGAATAAACATATTGTTCATTCTAAAACAATGAATAAACTTGTACTAAGTGCTAACGATGATAAACGTTATATAATGAATGATGGGATTAAGACACTAGCGTATGGATATTATAAAATTAAAAAAAAAAATAATAGTAATAAATAAAAATAAATTACATACATTAAAAAATCTTTATTTTAAAACATCTGTAGACGATATCCACGAATTATGACTTGAATCGAAACCCATCCATTTAACAAGCATTTTATCTTTAACTTTTTTTATAATACGCTCAATTAAAAATGTGTTCGGGAAATCAGTTAATTTAATTTCTTGTTCATAAAAACCTCCTAGAATTATATTATCTGATTCATCCTTTAGTTGATAAGTTATCGGGTTTGTATGTAAAACTTTTGATATTGTAAAAATTTCCGTTGTCCAATTCGGTGTATATCCTTTACTAAATATATGTTTGTATTTTGATATTCTTACTTTATCATTAATTTTAAGTTTTGGTTTATGAAATATTTTATTATATATTTGTACATTTGATTTAATTTTACTTGTATTCATTCGAGCTTCATATGGTGTACACTTAATTGTTCTATGTTTTGTATGATTATAATTATTAATAATTTTTGATATTGTATTATACCAATTCCATGTACCTGTCGCAGTAAAATGTTTATATATATTATTTTTAAGTGTTCGTATAACACGTTCGCCAATTGAACATTTGATAACGCTATACGAACTGTAATGTTTAATTTTATATTTTTTCATTAAATCTTGAAATTGATTATTATAAAATTCTGTACCATTATCTGTTTGTAATAATTTTGGATTAGCTTGTTTTAATATATTGAGCATACCTTTTGTACATTCTTTTCCTGTTTTATTTTTCAATGATTCTACCCATACATATTTTGTGTATGTATCTATAACAACTAAAATGTATTTAAAACCAAGATTTTGATTAGAATGGGATTGCATGTCCATTAAATCAGCTTGCCAGAGGTCATCTTTAAATCGTGTTATTACACTACGTCTGGGAAATATTTTTCTTGCAGGTCGATGTAGCTCATTAGCTATACACTCTAATGTAGACATTATACTATTATATTCCTTTCACGTAATTCTTCTAAAATAGATATGATTTCATTATTTACACCAGTATTACCAGCAATTTGAGATGATGTTATAAGATTCAATCTAGTAACTAATTCATTCGGATCATCATAGTACACTAATTGTGTTTGAGGTATTACATCTTTATATAAACCAGAACCTTTCTTAGTTGTCGGCGATAAACTAAATTTAAATAGCTGACCTGTTAGAGGTTCTGTAATTTTAGAACTATTCATAGGAGAAGAAAAATCAAATGGATCATTCCTTATGCTCGAATCATCAATAACGTTTCTTCGTTTAGCGCTTGAACTAGATAAAAAGTTATCGAATTGTTTTAAATTGAATTGGGGAGGAGTTTTAATTTTTGCGTTATTAATTTTTAATAATTCCTCGTTTAATTGTTTTTCTTCAGTTTTCATTCGTTCATAAAGAGGTTTTACAACGTTCATCCATTTGAAATATCCTGAGGTTTTAGGTTTTCCATCTGCTTTTAAAAAGACTTTAGTTATTTTTAAAATATTATAATATGATTCCATATCTTCCATAGACATATTTTTTGGTACTTTTTCACATAATAAAGACCAAAGTCCTTTAGTCCAAGGATAGTAATTATCGAGCAAGTGTAATTTACCGTGTTCGAAAGTAACGGGTATATTTGATATTTTAAGTTGATTATTAACCGCATCGTAATGCATACCATAAGATTTATCATAACGTTGTAATTTAGGATTTGAAATTAAAAAATTGTCAAACGATGAATTTAGTACACTATCGCTATCTTCACCACTAGCGTACACGGTTTCTTCTTTTTTGATAGTGTCGGATAAATGTGTAGTGTTTTTTTCTGACAGTGTACTCAATGGTTCTAGTAAAGGTTTAAATGTATCACGAAAATAGTTATCAGAATCTATAATACCACGCTTCATATCCATTATTTTACGTTTGATATTTTTTTTTGATGTTATCAAATTTTCTAACAAAACTTTATCTTTATTCATTGGAAATAATAAGCTTGATATAACTGATTCACCCAACGTTAGATAATACTATGTAGATGTTAACACTGTTACAACTGTATTTATATTATTATTTTATTTTAATGAAAGAATGGAAACCACATCTATATCTACCTTCATTCATTTCACGTGTTTTGTCTATAACCATAAATCCATAATCATTATGATTCCAACACAGATGAGACATTTTTCGAAATTCAGAGAAATCCATATCTGCTGATGAATGGTCATTGAAGATATGTCGTAAATTCGTATCATCTTGTTTAAGTATTATTAAAAAGTTTGAGTTATCTCTTACTAACTGTTTTGGTATTTTAGAATATGTTTGCGCTAAATAAAATACAGAACTAGCACCTGAATGTCTACACATTGAGAAGAATTCTCTAATTACAGATTGTGGATCACAAATCACGTCATCAAAAATTATAATAGAATTTTTCTTAGTTAAGTTTGGTTTAATAACTTTATCAGCACTTGAAAAAATGAAAAAATTGGCACCTTTAATATCATCTATTATTTTTTTTAATAAAACATATTTTTCTTGATTAGAAGTTTTAGAGTATAAATAGATATTCTCAAATCTTAATCCGTTTTCATGTGTGATTAGGTTATACATTATATTTGTTTTACCTGAACCACTAGGACCAACTATAATAGCACGTATAGTATCAGGTAATAATGGTCCGTGTCTTGATGGTTTCTTTATTATTTGAGCATCTACGTTTAAAATATCTAATTTATCTTTCTGTTCAATCAAATCCATTTTCTTATAAATACTCTAGAATTTTCAAATTATAATCAGTTATATGTGATGTGTTCAACCCGTAAGTGGGAATCAGATAAGACTGGTAAAGGTTTCGTAAATTTCCTTATAAATAGTCTCCCGTTTGAAGCCCATGTTCCAAAATATCAGTATTGTGGACCTGGTACGAAATTAAAAAAGAGGTTAGATCGTGGTGATAAAGGAATAAACCCATTGGATACTGCATGTCGTGATCACGATATTGTGTATGCAACTAGTAAAAATTTAGAAGATAGACATAACGCTGATAAGGTGTTAGAACTCCGTGCTTGGGAAAGATTTAAAGCAAAAGATACACCTAGAAAAGAGAAAATTGTAGCGTACGCAGTAGCTAACACAATGAAAGCTAAAAGAAAAATAGGTATGGGTTGTAAAGGTAAACGGGGAAGTGTTAATAAAATTAAAAATGGGACACGAGCTGCGATAAAAAAAAGAAAGGTTAAGAAAAATTATAGAGGTAAAAGACTGATTTTAACACCAGGTCAGACAGGTGGTGCAATTCCCTTAATACCTATTTTCGCAGGATTATCGGCACTTGGTAGTTTAATGTCTGGAAGTGCTAGTGTGTATAATGCAATCCAAAATTCTAAAAAAAAAAAAGGTAACGGATTATATTTAAAAAATAAAGGATCAAAAAAAAAAACTGATGAAAACGCTACCTAACAGACCACTTACATCTAGAGATATTATAAAATATGTTACAAAGTTTAATATCAGTCATTTCCGTGGCGTCTTTTCACGAGATGACTTACCTAAAAAACCTTATCAGATTGAATGTGGTATATTAAACTTGGACGTATCTTCAGGTGATGGTAGTCATTGGGTAGCGTTTTATAAAAATAAAGATAAAGTTATATATTTTGATAGCTTCGGTGATTTACCTCCACCAATTGAATTACAAAAATATTTTAAGGGAAACAAAATTATATATAACTATACAAATTATCAAGATTATAACACATTTAATTGCGGACATTTATGTCTTGATTTTTTACAATGTATGAATCGATCACATTAAGTTTGACAGGTAATGATACTACATTATCTGCAAATTATTTTCCATCTCTAAACGTTAACGAGGACTCGGAAATAGCTTTGATATGCTTACAAACGTTTAATTCATTTCCGAACATAAATTCAACTAATAACAGATTGGAAATAGAAGTTGTCGGAGATGGGGATAATAAATTTATTCAAGATGCGAAATTTAAATATGAATTTGAAGAAGGATATTATGATATTCAAGATTTTAACAATAAAATTGCTAAAGAGTTATTAACCTTTAATAAACTAAACGGAACATATTTATCATTCAATATAATTATGGATCAAATAGATTTTAGATCATATATAAAATGTGATGGAATACTACATTTTGATATTTCAAACAGTATATGCTCTGTATTAGGGTTTGAAAAAAAACAATATTTTTCACGCAATGATATTCACCGATCAGAAAAAGCTGTAAATTTGAATACAATTAATTCTATAAAAGTGATGTGTAATATAGCTCAAGGATCATTCAACAATCATCTTCAAAGTCATTCGATTTATGAGTTTTTTCCGACCGGTAAAACAGGAACAAAAGTGACTCAATTACCACTAAACCTTATATATTATAAACTTAACAAAATAAATATTGATTCAATAACTATTCAATTAGTTGATCAGAACAATAAACCGATTGATAATTTCAGCGAGACATTAACAGTTGTTCTACATATTAAACGTCACGGATCTTAAAATTAAATTAAATTTAAAGGTTTTCTAGAAATAAATATGAATGAATCAATCACATTGAGTATAACTGGGAATGAAACCACATTATCTTCAAATTATTTCCCGCCTCTAAACGTGTACGAAGATTCTGAAATAGCTTTGTTATGTTTACAAACATTCAATTCGTTTCCAAACATAAATTCTTCTAATAACAAACTTGCGGTGAAAGTAATGTCTAATAATAATAATGATGAAGGTATATGTTATATTGCATTAAAAACGGGATGTTACAAAATTGCAGATATTGACCGTCAAATTAAGAAGCAAATAAATTCTTACAATGAAAAATATGGTACAACTTTAAAATTCGATATTTCAATTGACCATAATGATTTTAGATCATACATAAAATGTAATGGTATAATTATGTTTGATATGGTTAATGGAATAGCACCTATATTAGGATTTGAAAAACGAGACTATTTTCCAGAGTATGAAACTCATCGATCGGAAAAAGCTGTAAATTTAAACACAATTAATTCTATAAAAGTGATGTGTAATATAGCTCAAGGATCATTCAACAATCACCTTCAAAGTCATACGATTTACGAGTTTTTTCCGAGTGAAAAAATTGGGACAAAAGTTGTTCAATCACCGTCAAATTTAATATATTATAAATTAAATAAAATAAATATTGATTCAATAACTGTACAATTAGTTGATCAGGATTTTAATCAAGTCCAAAATTTTGGTGAGACATTAACAGTCGTGTTACATATTAAACGTTACGGTTCTTAAGATGGGGTTAAAGTTCAATATAAACCCATTACTTCACATTAATCGAGCTAGTCATACGACTAAAGCGTTACCGATAACATCGACTAAAGTAAAAAAATTAACGGTGAAAAATAAAAAAATTCTAAAGGCTCTTGGTTATAAACTAAATAAAAATGCCTGAAAGTGATATTTTGGATATAAGTTCACGGTTTGAAACAGATTCTAAAATTACAAAAATTGAATATCATTCATATACACCGTATACGACTTCATTTAATAATAATGATGAAATACGTATATCAATCCAGCAAACGGATGTTTATCCATATCTACATGATAGCTTTTTATATCTAGAGGGAAAAATAACAGAAGCTGGTAAAGTAGTACTTTCTAATAATGGTTTTTCATATCTCTTTGATCAAATACGGTTAGAAATCAATGGTATAGAAGTAGGTAGTACACGTGTTCTTGGTATCACTAGCTCCTTGAAAGGATACTTATCAGGTACCCCAGTTGACTATTATTGTTATGAAAATGCAGGTTGGACTTTTAAAAATGATACAAAGTCTACGAATAATGCTGGTGAATTTAGTGCATGTATTCCGTTAAAATATTGGTTAGGTTTATTTGAAGATTTTAAAAAATATTAGTTAATTCTAGATTAGAACTAATATTAACACGAAGCCATAGTGATTTAAATGCTATAAATGTAAAAAGCGAAGGAAGTGCCACCACAGGTACAGTCGATTTACAAAAAATAGTGTGGAAGGTACCACATATTACTGTTGACGATGAAGAAAGGTTAAAATTATTTAAAATTGTAGAAAAAGAAAAAAGTTTGTTTATTCCTTTTAGATCATTTGAAACATTTGAGTACCCCGAACTGGGAACCACTACCAAAGCTGTGTGGAACTTAAAAACTGCTTCAAAATTAGAAAAACCACGATTTATTATAGTGGGTTTACAAAAAGGTCGAAAAAATCAAATAACAAAAGATTGTAGTGTATTTGATAACTGTAACCTAACAAACTTGAAAGTATTTCTCAATTCAATAGCTTATCCGTATGATAATTTAAATGTAGATTTTAATAAAAACAATTTTTCAATATTATATGATATGTATGCATCATTTCAAGAATCGTACTACGAAAAAAGTATACGCAATCCACTGTTGAGTCCTTCAACATTCCTAGAAAATGCTCCTATAATAGTTATCGATACTTCAAAACAGAATGATTCAGGTACAGCCTCATCAGTAGATGTACAATTGGAGATTGAGGCATCAAAATCACTTACAGGTGTAACTGCTTATTGTTTATTAATTCATGATCGTATTGTAGAATATGTACCTTTCACTAGGGAAGTAAGAAAACTAGTATAAATAATTTAGAATTAAGGTTACATAATATTTAATGAAACAACATATATTAATAAATGATTTTTTATTTATTAATCAAACAGTGTTTTTTAAAAAAAAAGTGTGTTTTCAGATGTTTTTTTTGTTACAGGGAAAAAAAAAAATGGCTTGAGGGGGAAAGTCCGCCTTAAACTTTTTAAATCTCCCTGCTCAAAAGTGCTCAGAACATACATTATGGTTTTTGAAAAACAGTGTTTTTTCGTGTTACACGGAAAAAAAAATGGCTTGAGGGGGAAAGTCCGCCTTAAACTTTTTAAATCTCCCTGCTCAAAAGTGCTCAGAACATACAAATATATACTACTTTGAGCGATGAACGCAGACTGATGGTTACTTTATAGTATCTGTTTATTAATAAAAAAAAGTATTAGGCAACATACGCATAATGAGAGTATGAAATTTAATTTAAATTTTGACATATTTCGTATAAATTCGAACTTTAAGCACTTATAAAAAAAAAAATTTGTGACTAACGATTTTGGATTTTTTTTTATCACATTAAGAACAACTTATAAGAAACCTTGTATTAGATTTTTAAAATTTTCTGGCCACCCAAAATTTTTTTATCGGCATTTGAAGAATAAAAACTTAGAGAAATCGAAAATTTCAATTGTCTATAAGTAGCTTAAAAATGGTCAAAATATTTTGAAAATTTAACTGTAAAGAGATAACCATAATATAAACATTTGATGATAATTTCAAGTATTTACAATGATTCGTTTTTGAGTTACAGCAAAATCAAAAAATCGATTTTGTCGAAAAGTGGTTTTTCGTAAAATTGCCATTTTTCTGTCATTTTTTTGAAAACTATTTGAAAATTTTAATTTTGACCCCCCCCCCCCCCCAAAGAACTAACTAGATGAATTTTCCTATTCAAAGAGGGGCTGAAATCAAAAATCGGAGCATTATTACTGCCCCAAATGTTGTCGTCAGACACAAAAAAAAAAACACACATCATAGTAAAATCAATACATTCATCACTTCGTTCAGAATCTAATAGTTAGATTTTAATATACACCTATTTAAAAATGTTCATATAAAATATTTTTTGAAATTGTAATGTTTCTAACATAAACTAGATCGTAATTTATCTAACGAGAATATTGATATTTTTAAAAATAATGTAAAAAATCCGCCACTTGACTTAAATAAATGTTTTTACCACCTAAATTTTTTTAAAAATCAGATTTACAAATTGGTTATTTTGAATACTTTGGAATTTTGTGATCAATTTTCAAATTATTTTTTGTATTAAAGATAGTGCTCCAAATGTTGTTCAATAAATTGATTGTCGTTATATTTAAAAAAATGACTTACATGATCTCTTAATGAATCTCCATCGTTCAATATTGTGGTGAAATGTAGATTTTATAAAATATATTGTTTTACATTTTTCGCTAAACATTATATTAGACTCTTCCATAGTACTTGACACTAGAACACTCTTCCGTCTACTCGTCTCCATAAAACTTGGAACAGCGGTGGCGGTACAAAACCGGTGGCCATATCGCAGTTCTGGATTAGTAGGTACTATCGATTTATTAGCAATAACCACAAAGCTATCTTTTGATATCTATACGAAAACTAATGTGAAATGTTTTTATCAATATGCGATTATAACTATAGGGCACTGACCTATTTCATTTAGGAAAATGACAAAAAAAAAAGTGGAGTACTGGCGTAGCTAAAATAGTTAATAGCGGGTTATGAGAATTTAGAAAAAAATGACACGTCTCTTAATGTAAATATTTTTAATATTTTTCGTTTTTATTGTATATTTACTTAAAATAATCCCGTACCCAACTACTGTAGTAACCTGTGATTTTACCCTAGTACTTGGAACCCAACTCGGACGCGCCGTGTACACTAAATAGTAAATAGTAATGTAAATTACCAGTTCTCAATGTGCATGTGCATAATTGGCGATATATTATGACGTGGTTTAGGCTCCACGAAGCCTTAGGACGACACATTCAAATAAAATATTACGAGCGAAATTGCGTAATGCAGGGGGGTCCAACCTTTTGTAGTTGGCGGGCCAATTTACACTTTCATAAAAACACCGGGGGGGGGGGGGGGGCGCCAGAAGAAAAAAATTATATTATTACCTATTTATATTTTACTAGCGGCCGGTGTGCCTCGATTTCAGGCTTGTAGAAGCCGCCTACGGCGCCTTCGAGGGGGTCGAGTAAAAATCGTATCAAGGGAAATACGGTTGGAAATGGTAGTCGGGTGTCTAGAAATCGGTCACTAAAATTGTTATTAAGTTTATTATCATGAGTGTGAGTTATAAGTAATCAGTTATCATTCGGTGTAAAAGTTTGTATTTACGCTTGCCCGGTGCTTGTTTGAATTGAATAAGAATAAATGTGTACCGAAAATGGTAATTGAGTGTCTAGCAATCAGTCATCATTTGGTGTAATATCGCGTCCCGTCACCTGCCCGGTTCTTTTTTGTATGTTAAAAAAATAAATAATATATCAAAAATTGTAATTGAGCATCTAGCTATCAGTCCTTAACCGTTGTAAATTGATACCTGGCTAAGCAATCCACCCACGGCGGATTGGATATATATCGTATCGTTTGCCCGGTGCTTTTTTTGTAAGGGAATAAAATAAATAAATATAATAATGGTAATTGAGTGTCTAGCTATTAGTCATCAACCAGTGCAAATCGATAGTTGTGCTGGCCTACGGCGGATTGTTATACCTCCTAACGTCGAAAGTCTGATGTTGTATTGTAGGGGAAAAAGTTTAAGTCGAACAAAATTTTAACGTCCTATATTTTGGGAAAATCGATAACCTAACCTATGAGCCTATCACATTCACATAGGTATTATTGTAATAATGTAATATATATACACCCAAGTACAGTGCGACACAAACGTCGACCCCCCCCCCCCCCCAAAGAACTAACTAGATGAATTTTCCTATTCAAAGAGGGGCTGAAATCAAAAATCGGAGCATTAATTACTGCCCCAAATGTTGTCGTCAGACACAAAAAAAAAAACACACATCATAGTAAAATCAATACATTCATCACTTCGTTCAGAATCTAATAGTTAGATTTTAATATACACCTATTTAAAAATGTTCATATAAAATATTTTTTGAAATTGTAATGTTTCTAACATAAACTAGATCGTAATTTATCTAACGAGAATATTGATATTTTTAAAAATAATGTAAAAAATCCGCCACTTGACTTAAATAAATGTTTTTACCACCTAAATTTTTTAAAAATCAGATTTACAAATTGGTTATTTTGAATACTTTGGAATTTTGTGATCAATTTTCAAATTATTTTTTGTATTAAAAGATAGTGCTCCAAATGTTGTTCAATAAATTGATTGTCGTTATATTTAAAAAAATGACTTACATGATCTCTTAATGAATCTCCATCGTTCAATATTGTGGTGAAATGTAGATTTTATAAAATATATTGTTTTACATTTTTCGCTAAACATTATATTAGACTCTTCCATAGTACTTGACACTAGAACACTCTTCCGTCTACTCGTCTCCATAAAACTTGGAACAGCGGTGGCGGTACAAAACCGGTGGCCATATCGCAGTTCTGGATTAGTAGGTACTATCGTTTTATTAGCAATAACCACAAAGCTATCTTTTGATATCTATACGAAAACTAATGTGAAATGTTTTTATCAATATGCGATTATAACTATAGGGCACTGACCTATTTCATTTAGGAAAATGACAAAAAAAAAAGTGGAGTACTGGCGTAGCTAAAATAGTTAATAGCGGGTTATGAGAATTTAGAAAAAAATGACACGTCTCTTAATGTAAATATTTTTAATATTTTTCGTTTTTATTGTATATTTACTTAAAATAATCCCGTACCCAACTACTGTAGTACCTGTGATTTTACCCTAGTACTTGGAACCCAACTCGGACGCGCCGTGTACACTAAATAGTAAATAGTAATGTAAATTACCAGTTCTCAATGTGCATGTGCATAATTGGCGATATATTATGACGTGGTTTAGGCTCCACGAAGCCTTAGGACGACACATTCAAATAAAATATTACGAGCGAAATTGCGTAATGCAGGGGGGTCCAACCTTTTGTAGTTGGCGGGCCAATTTACACTTTCATAAAAACATCGGGGGGGGGGGGGGGGGGCGCCAGAAGAAAAAAATTATATTATTACCTATTTATATTTTACTAGCGGCCGGTGTGCCTCGATTTCAGGCTTGTAGAAGCCGCCTACGGCGCCTTCGAGGGGGTCGAGTAAAAATCGTATCAAGGGAAATACGGTTGGAAATGGTAGTCGGGTGTCTAGAAATCGGTCACTAAAATTGTTATTAAGTTTATTATCATGAGTGTGAGTTATAAGTAATCAGTTATCATTCGGTGTAAAAGTTTGTATTTACGCTTGCCCGGTGCTTGTTTGAATTGAATAAGAATAAATGTGTACCGAAAATGGTAATTGAGTGTCTAGCAATCAGTCATCATTTGGTGTAATATCGCGTCCCGTCACCTGCCCGGTTCTTTTTTGTATGTTAAAAAAATAAATAATATATCAAAAATTGTAATTGAGCATCTAGCTATCAGTCCTTAACCGTTGTAAATTGATACCTGGCTAAGCAATCCACCCACGGCGGATTGGATATATATCGTATCGTTTGCCCGGTGCTTTTTTTGTAAGGGAATAAAATAAATAAATATAATAATGGTAATTGAGTGTCTAGCTATTAGTCATCAACCAGTGCAAATCGATAGTTGTGCTGGCCTACGGCGGATTGTTATACCTCCTAACGTCGAAAGTCTGATGTTGTATTGTAGGGGAAAAAGTTTAAGTCGAACAAAATTTTAACGTA